>PVJL010002984.1:0-139418 GCA_004026885.1 Lyroderma lyra
GATTGTGTCCATGGGTTATTTGTTTGTTCATTTCTTTTTTTCTTTGCTTTCAGTTTTATATTCCGCATATGAGTGAAATCATGTAGTTCATTTTAAAATTGATTTTTAAAGTTTTAAAAAATGAGTAGGACTTGCCACACTTTTTAAAAAATTCAAAGCAAAAGACATTTAGTAATACCCAAATATTTTCTTTATTTTAATTTATTGAGGTGACATTGATTAGTCACCTAATCAATTACAAAGGTTCCAGGTGTACAATTCTGCATTACATCTTCTATGTGTTATATTATGTGTTCATCACTCAGAGTCAATTCTCTTTCCATCACCATATATTTGTGGCCCTGTCCCTTCTCCCCCACTCCACTCCCCCTTACCCTCAGGTAACTACTAAATTATTGACTGTGTCCATGAATTTTGTTTCTTTGTTGCTTTCAATTTTATGTTAACAATCACACTAAATTTCTCCATCTCTTTCCCTCATTTTACCCACTCTCCCATCCCTCCTCCCATCTTAAAGAAGTCCCTCTAACATTCTTTGTAGTACTGGTTTGGTGGTGATGAATTCCTTTAGCTTTTTCTTATTTGAGAAGCTCTTTATCTGCCCTTCAATTTTGAATGCTAGCATTGCAGGATACATTATTCTTGGTTGTAGATCCTTGGTTTTCATCATGTTGAATATTTTCTGCCAATCTTCTGGCCTTTAAAGTTTCTGGTAAGAAATCAGTTGAGAGTCAAATGGGTGTCCCTTTATAAGTTACTACTTGCACTTCTCTTGCTGTTTTTAGAATTTTCTCTCTTTTTTTTTTTTTAACTTTTCCATTTTAATTATGATGTGTCTCAGTGTTTTCCTGTTTGAGATCATCTTGTTTGGGACTCTCTGTGCATCCTGGACTTGTATGTCTATTTCCTTCACCAGGTTAGGAAAATTTTCAGTCATTATTTCTACATATAATTTCTTGATCCCTTGCTTTTCCTATGTTCATTCTGATACACCTATTCTAATATTTTTTTACGTTTAATAAAGACCCAGAGGAATCTCAATCCATCCTCATATTTTGGATATTAGTTTCTATCTGTTCTGGTTGGGTATTTTCTGCTGACTTTTCCTGCAATTGCTTTGAGCTTTTGTTTTATCTAGTTTAGTGACTTTTATTCCATTCTTTATTTCAGTTAATGTAATCATTATCTTTCACTGGTCCTTTATAATGGTTTGTATGTCTTCTTTTAATGCGTGCTATCTCTCTGTTGAAATTATCATTCAGTTCCTTAAACACTTTCGTAATCATTGCTTTGAGCTCTGTTTCTAATGGGTCATCTGTCTTCATCTCTTTATTTTGAGTTCCCTTTCTCTGGTTTGGCAGCCTCTCTGGACCCTCGCTGCTGCAGTTTCTTTGTTGTTCACTGCTGATACAGGCGGGCCAAGGTCTAAGGGGGAGGGGTGTTTGTGGTTTTGTTTTCTTCCTGTGACTCCAGGGTCATGCAAGGACTTTGGGAGTGATTGCACCTTTCTGTTCTGGGTTTGCTCCATGCACGGATTCTGCTCTGAGCCTTAAGATCAGTCTTGTACCCTGGTCTTTTAGACCACGCTGGTTGTGGTCCGAGAAACGTGCGCACAGCCCACTCTCTCCTTCTCCTTCCTGGCCAGAGTGTTTGCACTGTGTCTCCTCACTGCCCAGTTGCTCTCCCTCCTCTGGGAACAGGAGTGAAGTCTGGCTGCTACATTTTGCAGACTGGTCTGCACCTCCTGGGTGCCAAAGTGAGGTGGTTGCAGAATCTCACACCTGTGGGCCTCCTTTCCTTTGTCCCATGGACTGAGTGAGGTCCAGAGTGCTCTCCTGCTGCCACCTTTCTCCTCCCTCCCCCAGTGGTAGAGGGCCCTCACAACCATGTCTCCACTCTTTCCCTTTTATTTCTCCTTTGTTAAACCCTTTGCCCACCTGCAAGTACCTTAATGTGATGCGTGGGTTTCTTAGCTGTGATTGTGCGTTGTGTAGAGGGCCCTTGGTTGAGGTACAAGTGTTTTATTAGTTGTAATCTCCAGAGGAGTTTTTTGGAGGTCCCTCTCATGCTGCCATTTTGTTGCCAACTCTGAGTTTCTCATCCCGACATCTTAATGGTGTCCGGGCTCTAGCTTATCTTTATCTTCTAAATTAATCACCATCCTGAGTACTTAATATTAACCCCAGCTTGTCGGCCTTTAGTCTTGCATATGTTTCTCCCCTGACCCTCTTTGCCACAACCTTACCTGTTCCACAGGTTCTAGCTTAAATGCCTTAGCATTCTGTGGCCTTTAGTGATCCCTTTGACCCTTCATGGCACCTCCTGCCAGCATGTCACCTGTGCACTATCATGGCCAAGATCTGGTCTTGGAACTCAGTACAGAAGTACCCTTAGCCTCCTGTCATTGTCTCCTAGGCTATGACATTTCGGTACCTCTTCACTCCCTTCTTCCCAGTGCACTCAGTTCCTCTGAGTTCTACAATCATGACTTTTTTATATTTGTCTCTTTAAGTACCCCTGTGAAGCAGAGTGGATCTTCTGGTGTCCTGTTTTCTAAGTCCTTCAATTAAAGCTGTATTATTGCTATCTGTTTATGTGTTATGTGCTTTTAAATTAAATAAAATTTATATTAAAGTAAAATATGTTGATAGTTTTTTTAAAAATCTGATTACACTGAGTAGTTATATTGACATCTTACTCTATAAATTAAGTTGGCAAGAACTGATATCATAAAATATCTGTTTATTCAGATCTTCGATTTCTTTTATCACAGTTCTGTAGTTTCTGCATATACAGTGGGTGCCAAAAACGTATACATTTTAAGGAAAAAACTATTAAAATTGTAGTACTCAACATATACTGATAACAAAAGATGAATACAAGTCATGTTTGACTTCTGCTCTTTTCTGGGTACACCTGATGATAGCTCATACTCTGAGGCTCTGTTCAGTTTTCTTCAATCTTTTTCTCTCTGTTCTTCAGATTAGACAATTTCTATTGACCTAACTTCAAGTTCACTGATTCTTTGCCATAAGAAATCTGCTCTTGAGTCTCTCCAGTGAATTTTTCATTTTAGTTACTGAACTTTCAAGTCCAGAATTTCTAGTTTTATAATTTCTACCTCTTATTTTCTCCATTCATTGTATCAGTTTTGTTACACTTGCCTTAATTCTTTAAATGTGGTTTTATTTAATTCTTTTATCCTAGATATTTTGAAGTCTTCATCTGCTAAATCCAACATCTGGAAACACTCAACCCATTTCTGTTGATTGCTTTTAATTGTTTTTCTCCCTGAGTATTTGTCACACTTTCTTTTTTCTTTGCATGTCTTGTTAAGTTTTGTTGACTGCTATCTATTTTAGATACTATATGAATGCAACTCTAGATTCTTTTTACCCAGAGATTGTTGGTGTCTATATTGGCTCATTTGTTTAGTAATGTGACTGGACTTTATCTCCAGAGTCTGTCTTTTGCATAGGTAGTTTTGTTTTGATTTGTTTGTTTGTTTTTTTTTTAAGCCTGGTTTCCTAGAGGGAGTGCCCCTGTGTCTGCATAGCACAGTGTTCACCAGATGGTCACAGGTTGTAGTGTGACACTTTGAGCCAGTAAGGCTCCCTTCTCTGCTGGTGGATTCATGTGGACTGTGAGCTGTCATATTTAAGGCTGTTTTGACATCTACCATAGCTTTACTTTCCTCTGGCCTCTTTTTCAGTTCCTCTGTGTGTGCATGAATACGTCAGCCAGGCATGTGTAAGTAGTGGCTTGGTCTCTGCTGTGCATGCTCATAGCCTCCAGTGAACTTGAGATATATAAAGAGCTTTTTAAGTCCCCTAAAGCTGTCTGGCTTCCTGTAAGTCTCTGGCTGGTCTGCTCATCCATTGCCCCAAATAGGGCAGCAATCTCAGGCTAGCAGAGCTGCTGGCCCTCCATGTTCATTTGCCTCTGAGATTGCCATTCTGAAGAACATCCTAATCAAATGCATCCCCTCTGGCAGAGCAGTGAGTCTGCTGGTTCCAAGGCCTGCCCTCACCTTGTTGAACTTCAGAAGTGATGGAGCTGGGGAGGGATGAGGGCAGCTCCTAGTATGAAAGTCACAGAGTTATGCTGTTCTTACTCCAAATGCAGTGGTTTTCATGATAAACACTTCTCTGTTTGTTTTATGTCTGTGGTTGATTTTCAAAGCACTAAATGGTGTTTTGGCTCTTGTCCAGCTTTATAGTTGCTTTTTGGGGAGAGAATTTGTGGACCTCCTCAATCTCTGATGCCAGAAGTTAGAAAAGTCCCCTGGGCATTTTTAAATTGTTCCCTCAGGTGATTTTAATATGCAGCCGGAATTGAAAATCATTATACCTAGGATTTTTCAAGCTTTGAATACATACACATAAAATCATGGCAAAGTATTTTGTCACATTGAATTTCTAAAAAAAAAAGGTCTCTAATATCCAAAATATTAGAAATAAGGGCCTAATTTTAAAATAGGACCTAAATAGGATCTAGAATATAGACCCAGATTCTGCCAATTTGGCCAGCAGCCTTTCTTGTTTATACAAGACTGGACAATTAATTTCTCGAACTCATCCTAGAAAAAAATGCTACATACCTACCTCATTGCTGAATATCGCTATGGTCACTTTCAAAGTACTCCCCTTAGAAGCTGATGCCAGTGCTTAGTCCACCCTTCAAAGCTCTTTTGGAAATCTCTGTCTGGAATGGCCATGAGAGCTGTCATCGTACTCAAAATCTGACAATAAAGTTCACGAACTTGCCACCATGCACTTACGTTGGTAGCACTGTAAAAGCACTGTATATAACCTTGATGCCAAGGTTATGACACCTTACCAAGTTGTACAGTGCTCCCAACGTAAGCACATGGTGGCAAGTTCGTGAACTTTATTGTCAGATTTTGGGTACATCGACTGCTCTGATGGCCATTCCAGACAGATTTCCACAAGTGCTTTGAAGGGTGGACTAAGTGCTGGTGTCGGTGCATAGCTTTCCAAGGGGAGTACTTCGAAGGTGACCTAGTGATACTCAGCAATGAGGTATCAGTGAGGTATGCAGCACTTTTTCTAGGATGAGTTTGTGAAATTCATTGTCCCACGTTTAGTCCTTGGATTTGGTATGGTATTATGTTCAGCTTAGTTGGCTAAATCCACTTCTACAACAGTTTCCTAATATCATTTTTCCAGGTTCGAAAGTTTCTTGAGTAGTACATGTATTGTGCTCAGAGGTTGTCTGGAATTTGTGCTTAATGTATTCTTAACTCTGAAAGGATAATATTCATGGCTGACAGAGGAGACTAAATTGAAAACACTGGGTTATTACAGAATGTTATTAGCTAACTGAATTTTTTGTGCTTTTTTAGAAAGACTGCCAGGTTTGGGGAATACAAGCAATTATCCATTTCTAGACTCCATGGCTTAGTGAAGTACATGGATAAAGGTATACTGGACTCTTAAACCAGTACTAGACAAGAAAGCATAAAAAAAGAGACTAATAGATCAGTCTTACTAAATAGAATGTAAATGCATGCAATCTTAAAGTGCTAATCAACAGAATCTGGTATATTTTCTTGCATTTAGTAGTTCTTAAAAGTATGGTCTAAGGACCTATGAGGACTTCTGAGACCCTTTCAGGAGATTCATAAAGTCAAGACTATTTTTAGAATAATACAGTAGACTCTCTGTTAACCAGAACTCAGGCAACCGGTACTCTCAGTCAATTCACAGAAATTGCATTTACCAATCTCCATGGGTGCCAGTTAACTGAATCTACTGTACTAATATGTCATTTGCCTTTTTTACTCTCATAAGAAATAGCAGAAGCAGATATGATAATGGAGCTGTGTTTTTTAAGCCAGACATTAAAGAGATTTGAGCAAATGTCACTCTGCTAAATTTTTTTTTATAAAATAGTTTTTTTTTAATAAAATATGTGATTTATGTTAACATGTAATGGACTTAGTGTTTTTAGAGGAATTTTAAATAAATAGATGTTTATTGGTTTTAATTTCTAATATGGCAAATATTGATAAATATAATTCACATAATTATAGAAATAATTCATATAATTCACATGGGTCTTCTAATTTGGAAAAGTGTAAAAGGGATCCAAGATGAAAAACTTTGAGAGCTGTTGTACTAAATACAAATAAAAGGTAATTGACATCATATTGTGCATGTTGTGCATGTTGTATAGCCTACATTTTTGCCTAATATATGACAGTGTTTCCCATGTCATGTTTTTAGTGGGTTCATAATATTCCCTTATATGAGGTCTGACAATTAATTTGCGATCATCCTACAAGAAATGCTACATGCTTCATTGCTGAATATCACTAGTCACCTTTGAAGTACTCCCCTTGGGAAGCAATGCACCAATGCCAGTGCCTAGTTCACCCTTCAAAGCAATTTTGGAACTCTTTTTCTGGAATGGCTGTTAGAGATGTCCTATAACCCATGATGACTGAATGTCATCAAAATGTCTTCCTTTTTTCAATTCCCAGCCAGGGAACTACCCCCTCCCCCCAAAACAAAAACAAAAACAAAAATCTTCCTTTCAATATTTTCTTTATCTTCGGGTAAAGAAAAACATCATTGGGATCAGATCAGGTGAGTAGGGAGGGTGTTCCAATATAGTTATTTGTTTACTGGCTAAAAACTCCCTCTTAGTGCTGTGTGAGCTGGTACGCTATTGTGATGCAAGAGCCATGAGTTGTTGGCGAAAAGTTCCAGTCCTTTTTGTCTAACTTTTTCATGCAGTCTTTTCAGCACTTGCAGATAGTAAACTTGGTTGACTGTTTGTCCAAATTCATAATGAACAGTCTCTCTAATATCAAAAAAGGTTAGCAACATTGTTTTGACTCTTGATTTGGACTGGTGGAACTTTTTTGGTCATGGAGAATTGGCTGATTGCCATTGTACACTTTGATGCTTTGTTTCAGGGTCATATTGGTACACCCATGTTTCATCACCAGTGATAACACAGCCCAAAACATCGTCTTGCCTCTCCAAAAGGTCTTGGCAAACTTCGACTCTTCTTTGCTTTTTTTCCTCGGTGAGCTCCTTTTGGACCATTGTTGCCCACACCTTTCTCATGCCAAGATTTTCAGCTAAGATTTTCCTGTTTCTCTATCATTGTTTACTTGGTCTGCTATGCTTCTCACCATTGGCCAACGATTTTGATGCACAGTTTGATGGATTTTTGTAATGTTTTCGTGCTCGGTACTGGCCACCCTGACCTCTCTTCATCAATGATGCTTTCTCTCCCCTTAAAAAATGTTTAAATCCATTTGTACACTGCTGTTTTCTTCATGGCATTATCCCCATAAACTTGAACTAACAAGCCCCTGATTTCACTTCCACTCTTGTCAAGTTTAACAAGAAATTTCATGTTTGTTCATTGCTCTAAATGAAGCTCTGACATTCTTGCAATGGCACACAAAAACACACAACAACAATAACGAACACTACTCAGCAAGACACTGCCACACATTGACACAAACACAGCTGTAAGACACCAAGGTTATGAAATCTTACCAAGTTCTTTGTACAGTGCTGCCAATGTAAGTGCATGGTGGCAAATTCCCGAACTTAATTGTCAGACCTCATATAATTACCATTGTTAGCTTTATAAATAATGCTGTGACAAATTTTGCATGTATTATTTATTGTTTTCCTATGATGATTCCTAATTTAAGAGGACTTGCCTCAGTTCACCAGTGTTGCTACTAATTACCTAGCATTCTGCAAGATATTGGCATTGCGAGACAAAACCCTGAGTCTAATTCCTGCTGTAAAGAAATGAGTTCACAGCAGATCTGCAACTACTTATCATTAGACAGACCTGCTTGTGCAGGGTCAGCCCCTGGCTGGTAAACACTGATATAAAACTTTCCCTACATGGTAAGAGTGGTTCATTGTGCCTAAACTGTTTGTACAAACCATCTGGTTTATGCTGAACACCTGCTTCTTATAGAGTGGCATTTTGGTATGTACTAGGCGGAGGCCACCTACATAACCAGCTTCTAGGAACAACCTTGGGCACTGAGTCTCTAATGAGCTTCCCTGGTAGGCTACATTTTGCATATGTTGTCAGAACTCACAGCTGGAAAAATTCAGTGCGTCCTGTACTACTACACTGGGAGAAGACTTCAAAGCTTGTGCCTGGTTTCCTCCAGACTTCTTCTGCTATGCCTTTTCCCTTTCCTGATACAACTGTATGCTGAGTCCTTCTAGTGAATCACTGGACCTGAGTGTGGTCTTGGAAATGCCTGGCACACCTGCCATCACAGAACTCTCCATTGAATAGGGAAAAAAGAGATATGTATATAGCTGTAGTACAATGTAATTGATAAAAAATGGGAGTGTGTAAGAGTATAATTAAGGAGAGCTAAATAGAGGACAGAGGTCATAAAGAGCTTCATAGGAGACAACCAGAGTGTGTTTTGAAGGTTGAATGGAATTTCATCAAATGAAGGAAGAAAAGGGTAGGTCTGGTAAGCAGATAGCATGAGCTAAGCGTTCATAAAACTCAACAGTATGCTTGGAGAGCTCTAAGCAGTTTGGTGATGTTGAAACAGGAAATTATCCTGCTAACACTAAGGAATAGCACTGGGTAGTTAAACCAGGTTTTCCAGTTTAGAAAGTAAGCTATGGGACAGTCTAGCTGGAGGGAATGTGAGAAGGCATAAACATTTACATTCTGATCCAAGTGAGGGATAAAATGAGGGCTTTACAGTGGGATCTGTGTGAAGAAGACAGGGTGGATGAGCACCAGGGTAATAAGCAAATGTGATGAATTCAGAGTGTATGAAAAACATCAACATTCAGAAAGGTGGATGGTTGGACCTAAGGAATTTTTGAGTAGTATACTCAGTCTGTAAATGAGAACTTCAGGATATGTATCTTTTGTAGCAGCTACAACCTGTAATAGCCTGTGAGTAGGCCCATCTGCTCTGTCCCCCTTACCTTATTAGATGAAGGGGATGTAGGGTTGGCCTTTTAGGAGCTATTGGAGTGGACTAAATTGTGAAATGCTTACTGAACTCATTGATTTTTTTCTTCCCTTAGGCTGCATGGTTCTAAAGACCCCCAAAATTGAGCTTTGCCCTAGATAGTGTGGGAATGGGTGTATTGTATATGGAAGGATGAGACAGTTTCCTTAAACCAGTTCCTACATTATACCAAGAAACATAGATATCATTGTTTATCATCTAGGTCCAGTGGACTCCTTTTATTTATTTTATGTTACAAATAATACAGATAATAATCAAGGGATAGTAAAAAATAACTTTATTATACATTTTAATAAGGATTTAAGCATAGTAAAACTAAAATTTTATTACACATATTTCTGGTTTGGTAGGTATACAAACTGGGACAGCAGCATCCTTTGAATGCAACTAACTGCTCATGAACTGTCCAATGCAGGAACCTGAGCTACATCCTGCTTATAAATTCTAATCCATATTTTAAGTTCATCTCTAATAGGTTCTAGCTCATTATTATTTCTAGTTCTTCTGCACTTGCGTCATCAAAACACAAGACTTTTGAAAACTTTGGCAGCTCTTAATTTTCTTGAAGAGAGGATGGCCATTGTCCTTGTTCCTTAATTGTAAAACATTTTCATTATTAAATTTATAAACACCAATTAGAATGATCAATTCAATGGAGTTTTTCATTTCTATTTCATCTCTATTTAAATTTGTATAGGCACCAGCTTATATCATTTGTCTATTTATGAATTTATCCACTAAATTCTATTGCACAAATACATAATAGACAAAAGAATACTATTATCCATCCTTTTAGCGAAACAGGATGTCCTGGGTTCTTGTAACATGCAGCCTGATGAAGTCCTTATGACTGACTGGATAAAAATGCCATATTTCCTTTTTGTCCTTAAAAATGTATGGGATCTTTTTTGTTTTGCTTTTTTAAATCATAGAATTTTTGTTTTGCTTTTGAAAAAGCTGTTTATTTAAAACAATTATGGAGTTATAGGAATCTGCAAAGACAGTACAGATATACAGTGTAACTTCTACCCATTTTCCCCCAGTGGTTACTTCTTGTGTTAAGTTACATATGTATAATGTACAGTGTCAAAATCAGGAAATTGACATTACTACTATGGGTGTGTACAGCTCTGTGCTATATTCTCACATGTGCAGACTCTAACCACCCCCATTAACAAGATGCAGAACAATTTTATTGCCACAGAGATCTCCTTTGGCTATCCCTTTATAGTCACATCCACTCCTATATCCCCCACCATCCCTGGCTCCTGGCAACCACTAATCTGTTATGAATCACTATAACTTTGTCATTTTGGAAGTGTTACATAAATGGAATCATGCAGTCCGTAATTTGTTGAAATTGACATTTTTTACTCAATATACTTCAGGTCCATCGAAGATGTTGAGTGTTTCAGTAGTTCATTCCTTTTTATTGCTGACTAAGATTTCATGGATATGAGCCTTGTAGACAGCATAGAATTGGATCATGTATTTTAATCCACTCTATTGATCTCTTTTTTAATTGATATTTTTAGGCTATTTACATTTAATGCGATTAGTGATGTTAGTCTTAATAAAGTGTTGTTTTATTTTTGTTCACTGTTTTCTCCCTCTTTTTCCTTTATTCCTGGTTTTTTTTTTTTTTCTGGACTTCTTATGGGTTACTTGAACATTAAAAAAAATTCCATTATTATTTATCTGTAGTGTTCTTAAATGTATTCCTTTGTATAAATATTTTAGTGGTTGCTCCAGGTATTATATATGTGTGTGTGTGTGTGTGTGTGTGTGTGTGTGTAGGTATGTATATATATATATATACATACATGTGTGTGTATGTATATGTGTGTGTGTGTGTATATATATGTATATGTATAACATCACAGTCTACTGCTCTTGACATTTATCAATTTGAGTGAAATGTAGCAACCTTATCCCTTTACAGTCCCTTTGCCCTCCCCAGGTTATAATTATTTTAAATATTTACTCTACCTTGAAAAGCACACCAGACAATGTTACACGAGTAATGGTCAAGAAGTTTGTGGAACAGTGGGTTATCAGAGAGGTGGGAGTACTAGTGCACACAGTTTGATTGTGTGACTTATTAGTATATGTGCCGCATTTCAGCCTACTTGCATCCGTGTTCTTTCATATCCCGCCAAAAGAAGCACATCACACGTGAAGAAAACTTCAAGTATGGATAAAATTGTTTTTCACAAAACAAGGGAAAACTCCTCAAACCATTTTGGAAGACATGTTAGAGGGTTATGGGGAATGTTGCCCTGGGAAATTCATGGCTTATAAGTGGCATAGCCTTTTCTAGTAAGGCAGAGAGTCGACTGAAGATGACCTCCTTCTGGGATGCCCTGTTGAGGCACCTTCCTCAGATATTATCAAAAAAGTTGAAAATTTGTAGTGGAAGATGCCAGATTGAATTTAAAAGATCAGCTTGCAGAAGTGGTTGTGGTATCACCTACAACTATTTTGAATATTCTCCATCAGCATCTAAGGATGTCAAAAGTCACTGCAAGATGGGTACTGAGAATGTTCACACTGCTTCAAAAACAAGAGCGTGTCGAGTATTCATGATAGTTTTTGGACCTCTTCAAGAGACAACAGAGATGAAATTTTAAACCGGTTGTCACTGGAGAAGAAACTTGGGTTCATTATTATGAGTCTTAATTAAAGCCAGAGTCCATACAGTGGTAGAAAAAGGGCACGCCAACCCCTTAGAAGTTCATGGTGTTGCAGTAGCTGGAACAATCACGGCTGCTGCTGTTTGGGATATGGAGGCATCCTGCTGATCCATTACAAGGGTAAGGGTGTCACAGTAACTGGAGAGTACTGCTCCAGTCCACTGAAATGGTTAAAGAATCTGTGAAGGAGAAAAGAGGTGGCAAACGGACCAAAGGAGTGCTGCTTTTGCACAACAACACGCCCGTGCACAAGCGCAATATTGCATTAGCTACTCTATGACTGTGGCTTCCAAATGTTAAACCACACTCCCTGTAGTCTAGACCTGACTCTTTCTGATTATTATTGTTCCCAAATATGAAAAAAACAGCTTCAAGGGACGAAGTTTACAGACAACAAAGTTAAAGCTGCAGCTTGAGGGCAAAAACAAAACTTCTTTTTCAAGGGTTTAAATAAACTTATTTTTTGCTAAAATATTACTGTAAAAATTTTGTTTTATTTTTGCTTAATAAAAGTAATACATGATTATGGTAGAAAACATAGGAAATATGAAATGCTAAGAAATAAAACTGCATGTATTCCTACCGGAGAATCACCATTAACTATAAAAAATGTTTCTGTTCAGTTTTATAAAATATTAATATATTGTATGTACACATGCAATTAAGCACAAACTGTATATGGTCATGTACTTCTTAATGATGGGGATATAATACAATCTGAGAAATATGTTGTTAGGCAATTTCGTCATAGTGCGAACATTGTAGAGAGCACTCAACACAAACCTAGATGGAATAGCCTACTGCACACCCAAGTGTATGGAACAGCCGATTGCGCCTGGGCTGCCGGCCTATACAGCGTGTTACTGTACAAAACAACATGGGATTAAATCAAACACGAGAAAATGATGCAATCAGGTGACACGGTAAACACGAGAAGTATGAGGCTGCTGCTGGTGTAACACAGCATGCTGTTTTATAGCAATCTTTTTTTTTTTTTGTAAGCAGAAAGAGTACACTCTGAATAATGGTAAAACATACAGTAAATACATAAACCTGTACCATTATCAAGTACGATGTACTGTACATAATTGTTAAATAAACTTATTGAAAGATCTGAAAAGTGTATTAGGGTTAAGGGTGAATAAATTGAAAAGGAAAAATAATAGTTTTTTTTTTAACCCTTCTTCCCTTTCAATTCCATGAATTTTTGACCACCTTTTGTACTTTTTTTGCTTCAACCATCAAAAACAATTTGTAAAACTCAAAAAGAGAAGGAACATCTGTTAAGATTACCCATACCTTTGCTCTGTCAGGTCTTTCCTCCTGAAATTCCAAGATTACTTCTTTTATCTTTTCCTAGTTCAAGAACTTCCTTTAGCCATTTTTTCAGTGTAGGTTTGCTGATGACAAATTCCTTTATTTTTCCTTTGTGTGAGAATATCTTGATTTCCCTTTCATTCCTTAAGGATAATTTTGCCAGATAGGGAATTTAGGTTCGATAGTTACTTTTTTCCCAGTACAGTCATACACCATATAACATGTCAGTCATGTTGTTATATGGTGCACGGACCACTTACATGAAGGTGGTTCCATAAAATTATGAGGGCTGTTTGGAAAAAATCCAGCCATTGTCAATATAACATTGTCATAATACATGGCTGGATACTTTCTGGACAGCCCTGGTATAATGGAGCTGAAAAGTTCCTATCACCTAATGATGTCATAACTGTTGTAACATTGTAACACAATGCATTACTTGTGTTTGTGGTGATGCTGGTGTAAACAAACCTACTGCACTGCCAGTTGGATGAAAGGACCATCTAAGTTTGTGTAAGTACACTCTGTGAAGCTCACACAGTCATGAAATTGTCTAATACCACATTTCTCAGGGTATATTTCCTAATTCCATCATTAAGGGATTCATAACTGTGCTTCAAAAAAATGTGGTGTCACTTCCCTCTGGCTGCCGTGGTTTCTAAAGAAAAACTGCAGTCATTCAAATTGTTTTTTCCCAATAGTTTGTAAAGTGGTATTTCTTTCTGGTTGCTTTCAAGATTTTTTTCTTTGTCTCTGAAATTCAAGTTTTTTCTTTGCTTTCTGGAGTTTAATTATGGTGTTTCATGGCATGAGTTTCTTTGAGTTTATCCTATTCTGTTTGGGATCTTATATTCTTGAAGGTTTATGTAGGTTTTTAAATCTTTTGCCAAGTTTGGGGAATTCTTGTCATTATTTTTTCTAATACTTTTTCCACCTCACTCTCAATTTTTTCCTTCTGGGACTCTTATGATGGGACTCTTATGATAGCAATGTTAGATCTTAGATGTTTTGTTGAAGTTCTCTCTTAATCTTTTTTCCAGTCCCTCTTCTCTCTCGTTCAGATTGGGTAATTTCAGTTACCTTTCTCAAGATTCACTGACATTTTCTTCTGTCCTCTCCATTCTGCTATTGAGTCCATTCATGAAGTTTCTTGTTTCTGAAGTTATATTTTCTGTTTTAAAATTTTTATTTGTTTCGGTAATTTATATCTTTTATTTCTTAGCGTTTCTATTTCTTTTTTAATTTAATTTGCCCATGGAAGCATTTTTTGTGATGGCTGCTTTAAACCCCATATTGGATAATTCTAGCATCTGTGTCATTTAGGTATTGGTAAATGTTGTCTTTTTCCAACTTGAGATTTTCCTGGTTCCTAGTGTGATGACTGATTTTCAGTTGTATCCAGGGCATTTTGGGTATTAGGTTATGAGATTCTGGGTATTATTTAGTTGTCTATCTTAGGTCACCTTTTCTGACACCATTCTTGGAGGGGAAGAGGGAGTGCCACCTCCTTACTATTAGAGGAGGATAGACATCCAGGCTCCACACTTGGCCTCCATTGAAACCCAGCAGGGAGGGGCCCCTCGTTACTTCGGTGCAGAGGTGGGAGATCATTTCTCCATCAGGGCTCTGTTGACACCACTCTGGGTGGCAGCAGGGGAGGTACTCTTATTAACTGCTTTCCACGTGGTCTCCACTGACAGATACCTCATTGGAGGCACTCATTACGGCTGGAGGGTAGTAAAAATCCTGGTTCCTCACTCACACGTTTCTGATACTACCCGTGTGTGTGTGTGTGTGTGTGTGTGTGTGTGTGTGTGTGTGTGTGTGGCTGAGAGGCTGTGGAAGTCTAGGCACCCTACTTGGCTTTTGCCAGTGGGGTGAAGATGGGCTATGGGTTTTTCTCATGGTGTTTGGATGAAACAGAGCAGTTAGTGTCTAAAAGTTTCTGTTTTACTAAATTTCCCCATCCTTTGGCTAGAGAAAATGGACTTTTCCTGGAGTTTTATTGCTGTTTCCAGGATGCTGGCCTCTCCAGTACTTAGGCCAGGATGTATGAAGCAAAAAGAACTCACTGTTGTGTAGTTCCTTGGGTCCCAAGTCCCTTCTGTCTACCTTCTTCTCTTCACCTTTCAGAGTCTTCTCTATGTTTGTTTAATATGTAATGTCCAGGGTTTTTGTTCTACTTAGTGGAAAGTTTTGTTGTACTTGGTTTGTAACTGGAAGTCCTGACCTTGAACTTGAGAAAATTCATTTAGGATACTGTCACCTGAAGACTCATAGTCTGAGATAACAATTTTATGACCAATTTCACCAACACTGTTAGAGTTGAGAGTGATAATACCTGTCTCTTTACATTCATATTCTGATTCATCTAATAATTGTGAAATGTTTTCCTCTATCAGTTACTTTCTTTTTACCATTATAAAAACAAAAAATCTTAAATTCTCAATTGTTTTCAGTGAACGTTGCAAAAGACTATAAAGTTAGTGTCTCCAGGCAAGTGCAGTATTTATGTCAATTGGAGAAAAAAGTCCTCAGTAATTGGAAACAAAGATAACTGAGAAGATGGGGATGTTGCAGGGTAGATGGGGTGGCGGACATGAATGATACAAAAGAATAAAGAGAAGAGATGTATAATTGAAATTAAAAATCCAGAGAAACACAAAAGAAGAATTTGAAAAGGGTTTTATGGAAGAATAATTGGAGAGACAGGTGGCATGTAAGGAACAAGAGGAGAGTGAAGAGAGGAGGGGAAAGCATGAAATAGTTCATAAAAGGAATAACCAGATTAGCTAGGAAGATACAAGAAGAGGATACCATGTTTGCTGGCATAGTCCATTGTGTAAGATTGCTTACTTGTCTGTATTCTGCTCTTTAAATAAAGATAATTCTGATGGAGAATAAAGTGCTAGATCTTGAGGAATTCTTTATAGGAAAATACATACTATTGTATAAAAGTATTTTAGAACACAAGATTTTTTTTTCCCCCTTTGGGAATGAAGCAACACTTTAATGGGAAAATGTCTGCCAATAAGTTTAAACATGTAAGGAAAATAGTTTATAACAATCTGATAATTTTTACTCTAAGCTCCTTATGGCTGGTTAAATTTCAAAGAATTAGGTTGAGTAAAATTATTGTCAATGTTTTTTAAAAATAAAGAACTGTTATAAACATATACTCTAATGAGTATTATCCTGAGTTATGCAATTTACTGTTTTTCCTTCTCATTTCACTGTGATAATGGAATTGGGGACTTTATGATTAAATTACTAAAAAGATATTGCCCTGTCCTCTAGTGAAATAAAGGAAAATGGTTGCAGCTATTTACTATATTCTGCTGTGTGTAATGCACACTTTTTTTGCCCAAATTTGTGAGGGAAAAAATAAGAATACACTATATATGGGTAATACTAAATTCTGGATCTATGTAAATGTTTTTAATTCTTTTATTTATGCTTATGAGTTGAAAATATAACCCTAGAAATCAATAATGATATATGTGTGCAAAATACTACCCTGGAATATGATAATTGACTTTTTATTGTTAAACTTATTGGAGTGACATTGGTTAGTAAAAATTACATAGGTTCCAGGTGTACAGCTTTGCAGTACAATGTCTGTGTGTTGCAGTATGTGTTCACCAGCTAGAGTCAGTTCTCTTCCATCACCATATATTTGACTCCTTTCCATTCCTCTCCCTGCTTACCCTCAGATAATGGCTCAACTATTAACTGTGTCTATGAGTTTTTGTTTTCTTAGTTGCTTTCAGTTTCATATTCTGTATGAGTTATGTTAAAAAAATAAATGCTAAAATTCCTTTATAATGCAAAAAGCAAGTACCTAAATATGAACAAATAAAATTTTGAGTTGAAAAATTAAAATGAAAGATTTTTTTCCTGAAAGTTTGGACCCAAAATATGGGTGCACATCTTACACAGGCGCACATTATACATGGCAAAATATGTTAGGGTAAGGAAAAATTTCTAAAAAAGTATGTTGTATAGGTATGTGCAACATCATTTGGTTATTTTAAGGTATTGTGCTTTAAAAAGTCAATGGGTAAGTTTCAACTTATAAACCTCTATTTGGAAGTTTGTTTTGAATGGCATTGTTAATGATTATATTACTTAGTGGACAAGTTGCAAATAGTGATTGTATTCGAGAGAACTTTTCAACCATAGCTTATTTGGTATTCACAAATTAGGATCCTGTTTCGTAGGCACTATGAAAATATCATGTAAGTGGACAAATAGAGTTATTTTCTTTGTTTTAATTTAAATAAAGGATATGATTCTATAAATCTGTCAGCCCAGTTATCCCTTTTGGGTTTAGAAGGGTACAGTTCTTTTCATAATCTATGCTTATATGGTAGATCCTGACGGGAATACTTAAATAACATTTTCTCATAGTGTTGTTTCATATAACTTAGGTAAGATGCTGGAGAAACTTAATTCATATTTATATCAGTGTTAGCCTGTGGTAAAATTGGCTTTGTTATATGTTGTTCACTTAAAGCCTTAGAACCTACCAACAACGTTAAGTGAGGATTTACTATACTCCAAAAACAGGAATGTTCTTTTGTTAGTTCTACATAACTCTTATAGGAGACCATGGAAATAGGTGTCCACTGGATATAGGAAACTCTCTTTGCCCAGGTGTAATCTTGAGGATTATGGCTTAGAACATTTTAATGAACCCCTCCTATCCTGAATCCCTTAACATGTAGGCTGGAGGAGAGAAAAAGCTGTAAAATTTTCAGGCTGCTACAGTCTAGACTTACTTTGAGAACAGTATGGGCCATGTCAGTGCCGCTCAGTGGTTCAGCATCTAACATGGAGCTTGTTAGAAATGCTCAGGCCCCCATGTCAGACCTACTGAATCAAAGTCTCTGGAGGTGGGGTCCAGAATTCTGTGTTTAACAAACTCTTCCATATGGTTGTTACACACGTGGAAGTTAGAGAAACTGTGCGATACCTAGTGTTACTTGTAATTTTTAGCTGTCCTTTCTAATTAGAGTTGTCTACTCAAATTCTCTTCTTTCATCCTGTTTCTTTTGGACTTCTGCTTGCTGTGTCTTTTGGCTTTTTTAGGCTTTGGTTTCCCTAAACTACCTTCTGAATCCAGTTCATTTATTTTCTCTTTGATTTTTAAGTGGGAAATTGCTTGTAATTTTATTTAGGCTTTCTTTCTATTTAACAGTGGTTGATTAAGAATGATGGATGTGAAATAAAATGTTTTTTAAAGACAATGACTTCCTGAAAAGTAATGCTTGTTAAATTTTGTAATCTATTACTGAGGGAGTTTCTCATTAATTTTTTAAAATATATTTATCTTTATGAAATAGTTCAGTAGTACTAAAGGACAGAGAGATGGGGCAGATGACTTATCAATATTCTTTCCAGTGCCAGAATTTTATTGTTTAATACAATTAAGAAATTTTAAAATATACTTAATTTTTGGTGATTTTAATTTCAACATAAAAGCCAGTTTTTAATGTTAGCTCATAGAATTCAGTAGTATCCCCCACATCTTGCTACTAACAAGGTACTGTTATTTGAAAAAATGAAGTTTTCTGTCCTGGTTTTATGTATTACACATTGAGTGTTAGTTATTAGTACTTTTGTGTGTGTTAATTTCTCATCTATACTATATTCATTTTTAAAGTTAAGTCCAAAGCTGTTGTTTAAATTTTGAACCATATGAAACTACCATTTTTGTCAAAAATGATCAAATATCAGTAATTTCTGAGAGCTCAACTTAGTCTTTAAAAGCCTAAAGATACTACTTTCACTGGAAAACTGATTTCATTATTTGATTTGAAGGAATTCAAGTGGTTGCTTTGTATGTTTCAGAATCTGACATTCACAGAACATGATTTGCACTTGCTTTGTGTAATTTGCATATATAATTTTCTATAATTAAAGATAGATGCTATCTACAGTGAAAACAAAATAATAAACCAAACAAGATGATCCAGTAAGAGTTCCCGCGCAGTGTCCTGCAGTGTCCCCCCCATAGAAATGATTGAAATGATTCAAAGGAAAGGAAAAATAAGAATTTCATTAGTAACGTTGAAAATAGAAATTGTCAATCATGTATCACTAATTTGAAGGACTTTTTTTTTTTTGTTCTATTATGTTAAAGTTTGAAGTAAACTTCTGGAACCTGATACACCACTCTCCTCAAGAGAGCCATGTAGTACTATGGGAAATAGAAGTGGAGAAAATTCTAGGAGAATTACTGTATATTTCCATGTACAAGACAATACTGGCGTCTGAAATTGTTAGACCAAAAATTGGGGGTCATTGTATACACGGGAGTAACCAGTTGAGAGGGTTTCTTAATGTTGGGTTAGAAAAATAGGGTTGTCTTATACATGGGGGCAGTTTATACATGGAAAAATACAGTAACCAACAACCCTCTTTGGGTGGATGATGGAGGACTGACTGCAAGGGAGGGCTGTGGGAAGGTCACGTATAACTCCTTTCTGCTTAGAAGAGCCACCAGCATATTGTGGTCTTCCATCCTACCAGGACCAGCTACACATCCTTTTTCGCTGACTTGACTTCCTAGTTGAAGAATGGACTTGGTCTGATGTCATGGAGAGAATTCTTTTAATAAGGAAGGGTGGAGTTAGAAACAAAGGACGGATGTAAGAGATACGGGAAATGACCCATTTGGAGCTCTTTTGTAGCTGTGGGCTTTGGACTAGAAGTGGCAATAGTATCTGGGCCTGAAAGAAAATACCTGTGACTTTATCCAGCAGTCCATGTGCCCCAGGAGTCTTTTCAAAAGCCTGTCCAGTTCACCTCAAAGTAAAGGAAGCTTTTCTGGAAGTAGGGGTGAGACTATTTCTCCTTTGGTACTGGTTACTCTTCCTACTTGGTGAAGCTGGCCTCTGGGAAGGTAGTTTCAAAATACCAAGCAAATGCATGTAGGGACAGAGATTGCCTTCAGTTCCGTATTCTTTCCTACTAAAAGACTAAAACTCTGTGCTGTCAATCTTCCTGCTTGCTTTTTAAAAACTTTTTTATTTTTTAAAAAGTTTCAAATGAAGCAGAATTACAAGAGTAGTACAAATAACTTCTCTATACATTTCACCCATTTTGAACATTTTGCCTCTGTCATCTCTATCTATAGATATTTGTTTCTTTTCAGAACAATTGGAGTGAAAGTTACAGAAATCATGCCTTTTTACCCTTAAATAACTTTAATGTTTATTTCCTATGAACAAAGAATTCTCTTACATTATTATAGTAAGTCCTCACCTAACATTATCAACTTTAAACAGTTTTACCATAAGCTAATTGATATAAACAAGAGGTCAGTTCCTACAGAATATTTCTGTATATCAGTTAGCCTATGGTAAAATTGGTTTTGTTATATATGTCGTTTTGCTTTAAAGTCTCAGTTTCCAAGAACCTATTGATGACCTAAAGTGAAGACTTAGTGTACAAGTGTCAAATTTAGGATATTTAACATTGGGACAGTATTAGCTACTCTATAGTCTATATTCTATTATTTTTCCCAGTAATGTTCTTTATAACATTTATTTTTTCTGGTCCAGGGTCGAATCCAGGATTGCACTTTTCATTTAGTTGTCTTAATCTTGGGAATTAATTCCTAAAGCCTTTGTCTTTGATGAACTTGACATTCTTTAAGTACATACCTTTTATTTTGTGCATTGTCTCTCAATTTGGATGTATGTGATGATATTTCCTTGAGATTAGATTCAATTTATGCATTTTTGGCAGGAATACCACATAAATGAGAGGTGTGCTCTGTGCATCACATCAGGAGACACATGATGGGTGTTCTTTTACTGGTGAGGTATTCTTGGATCACTTAATTAAGATGGCATCTGCCAGATTTCTCCACAGTAAAAATAGCATTTTCCCTTTGTAAATTAGTAAGTGTTATGTAGGGAGATACTTTGAGATGCTATACATATCCTATTCCTCATCAAACTTTCACTTGCGAGTTTTGGCATCCATTTTTTATTCTTGGTTGTCAGTTATTGCTATGGTAGTTGCAAAATGGTGATTTCCAGCATTCATCATTCCTTTTACATTTATTATTTGGCACACATAAGAAACACATTACCCTTATCTCTTAATTTTTATTTACTATTTGTATGGCCTCATGGATTCTTTATTTAATAGATTATAATCTATTACCATCAGTATTTGTTTTGTTACTTAGGTTGTACTGAATTTGGTCAGTGGGAACCCCTCAAGTATCTTCCTATTTGTGACTGTCTGACAAGTCCTTTATTTTTTTAAAATAACATTTCCTTACATAGTACAATGCTCCAGGTTCTCCTAAAGTTATTTCTCCAAAGAGTTTTAATTCCTTTTAGGGTAGGTGATGTTTAGAAACCACTGCATCAATACTGTGTAAGTGTTAAGGAGAGGATTTTAACTTGCTCACATAAAGAGGCAAGGACTCAGAGGACAGTTCACTCATGCTAATTTTGGACACAGTCTCCTTGGTATAATCAGCCTTTGACCACACTATTTGGACCTGACAGTCCACACTATTTTGATTTCTGTAACCTTATCATATGTTCTGATCTTAGAGCAAGTTCCTTTTATTTCTAGAAAATTTTGGCTCTTTAAAAACATTCTTTTTTCTAGGTGAATTTTAGAATCATACAAAATTGAATTTTCCAGTTAGGATTAAGAGATGACTTCATTTATTCTTTCCTTATAGGCTTCAATAAAAGACTTTTAGTTTTCACCGCATAAATGTTGTGTGTCTCTTGTTATAACTATTACAGTTTTCATTAAGCAATTGACCCTTGAACAACACAAGTTTATGATTTATTTTTTGGGAAGTTTTTCTTATTGAGTCCATGCTAGAATAAAGCAGAGATTTAATAATAAATTCAAAAAAGTTTCTAAGGTGTGTTTAATTTAGATGTCATATAGTAGCCTTGGATTATCTTGCTTGATATCCAAGTTGGAAGCCATTGTTTTGGTTTCTCTTAGTTTAATAGGGCTGTGGAAATTACTCATATCACTGCCATAGCCTCAATTGTCTTTTGGCACCACTGATCAAGATAAGTGAATGGTGTTCTTCTTCTACCATCTCTTTGATTTCGGTGTCTGGTTCTGTCACTGGGGCTCTTCTCACTGTGCACTTTGTCTCTGATGTGTCTCACACTGTTGTTTCAGTGCCTGCATTTATCCTCATAAAAATTTACTTGTATTTCCCAGACCAGGTTTGCCTGACCTGTGATTCTGTCAAATTAAAATGAATGACTTCTAACTAGGGTCATCTTACATTTGCCCAGTTGAGAATTTGACTAAAGTCTGGCCCAGGGAAATCTTTGCAAGATGAGAAGTACAGAGGAAACATTTAGCCTATGGAAATCAATGATTATGCTATAAAAGAAGTTATGTTCATTATGTTATTTATCAGTTTCAATTCCTCATCTATCTTCTTTGTACGTAGGTGGTCTTTATAGTTGTACCTTTTGAGAAATCACGTTAGTATTATGGTTGAAGGGTTAATTTTAAAATATTTTTGTCTTTTTCTCCTTATCTTAAAATTTCTGAAGTGCTAAGCAAAAAGTGCTCACATTCTTACAAATATTAAGAGTATACTTAATGGTAGCCTTTGTTATATAACTCACCAGGGCTCTTTTTAATTTTCAGGTCTGTGTTAATAAACATAAATAAATACTATTTCTGAAAAATTTGACTTTAAAATTTCTAATCTTACAGTTCTGTTTTGATTATGCTGTTTTTTTTTTAATATACTAATAACTTTTGGGTTTGCTTCTAGAAAAACTGATTGCTTATCAACGAGAATTTCTTGCTTTGAAAGAACGTCTTCGAATAGCTGAACATAGAATCACACAGCGCTCTTCTGAATTAAGTGCCATTGTACAGCAGTTCAGGCGCGTAGGAGCAGAAACAAATAGAAATAAGCACACGTTGAATCAATATTCAGGTACAACTGGTATTTTTGGTTTAATAAAATGATTATATTTTTAAAAGGTTATGTGAAATATTTTATTTGAAAATTGTGTAGAGTAGCTTATCAGCCAGCATTTGCTACCCTACTCAGAAAAATCTCACAAAACTCTGTTATGGTAAATTATAATAGCTAAATTTGATTTTAAGAGAGTAATAATGAGTTAAATTTCAGTTATATAAATAGTGTTTTTATGTTTTCAAAATCATATTCAAAATTAGATTAAAATTTAACTTTGTGTTTATACATGTTTATGTTGTGACTTATGGGGACCTCAGATGACTGGAAAATCTTTGAGCTGTTTGAATCAGAGAGCTCTTACATTCTGACTTATATGAAAACAAAACTAAGTTTTATAATGGGGGTATTTGGGGATATTTGACCTGTCCTGTCTCTGAGAACTTCTGGTCAGAGTAAGATGAGCACCAAACATCTTCTGTCTGTTTCTGTGCTGTTCTCTGATAATTAAATTGGTACATGCATATAATCAGTTGCCCTCAAATTTACATAATCTTATAAGATTAATATACTTTTTATTTAGCATCATCTGTTCAAATCATTTACCATTAATTCCTCTCATCTTAAGATTCAGTAACTTACTTTATTTTTAAAGTTTCGTGCTCCTTGTTTCCCTTCCTGATTATGAAATTTATCTTATGGAATAATAACTTTTAAAATTATGGAATGGTAGGTAATAAAAATAAATCAACTGGTTTTTGTTAACACTTTTTTGTTTCATTTTCCATGAATATTTTTCTTTAAAATTGGGATTTTTGTGTTATAGCCTGTTTCTTTTACTCTTGAAATTATTCTCTTAGCATTTATTACATCCTTAAGCATTCTTCAAAAATACCACTTTTAATGGCTGTATAATTTGTCAGTTAAGTGTATACTAAAAAATAGAATTTTTCTGGGTGGTTCTCCCCACCTCCCCCACCCCCCAGTTTATATTCCCTGTGATGAACATCTTTGCATATAAATCAGTCACATTTCTGGTAGCCCTTAAATTATTTTCATTATTTAATGACTTGCTTAAAACAGGATCTATGTTTTGATGACTATTGATTTCCAAACACATAGCACATTGGTTGAAACAGAATAGATAGATACTCACTAAATATTTGTTGAATGCATAAAAATTAAATTCCTAAAAGAGAAATTACTGACTATTAAGACAGAAATGATTTAGGGTTTTCGATGCTTTTCTGAATAGCTGAAACATTTATCACATTATCACCAAAATTTAATATTATCATTTAATTTGGTTGGAAAAGCATCTTGTTTTTATTTTAATTGGATATCTCATTAACCACAATATGAAATTAGGAAAGAAAATTCTTCAGTTGGAGTTTTCACAAATTTTACTGCTATATTTGTAAAAAGTTGCAACTTCTATAAGTAAGGTATTCTTGTGAATTCATTGTATTTCTGTGTTTCAGATAATACCCTAAAGCTATTAAAGGAGTTAACAAGCAAAAAATCTCTTCAAGTGCCAAGTATTTATTATCATTTGCCTCATTTATTGCAAAATGAAGGCAGCCTTCAACCTGCTGTGCAGATTGGTAATGGAAGAACAGGAGGTATGTTTATTTTGTTTCTTATTGTGGTTGTACTGCTGGTCTTAATTGTGTTATAGAGTATTACATTGCTTGTTAAAGTCGGACAAGTCAAAGAATACTCGTAAATCTTTTTCTGTGTACAGTAACCTAGGATTCATTCTGAAGTCCATGTTGAAAGGATTTGGACATTTTTCTCCATAGACCAGAGTAATAGAACGGAAACGGATCATGAGAAATGTAGTTCAAACCCCAATTCCAGGCATAAAAATGTTTAAACCTGTGTCATTTTTTTATTTAAAAAATTTGAGAGGTAGAGATAACTTTTTATTTCTATCTTATGTCAACATTAATAGCTCTTCAGTCATGTCAAGAAAGTTTTTCTCATGTTTGTTTCTACTTTTTCTTATAGAAATGGAAGTACACAGTTACTGTTATTTAGCCTTTCATGAAATAATAGAAATACTTTTGGTTCGCTTCTTTTTTCTAATATAACCAAGAGATAATTTATAGCATTTTTTTTCTTCTCTTCTTAGAGTCACCAGAGCTTCTTAGATTTTCCTTGTGGGACCTGTTTACCATTCTTTTATGTGTTTATTTCTCCACTTTGACTCTGTTAATTTTTCTTTGTAGAGTTTTAAATGTAGAGACCAAAACATTATTTTGCTCTCCTAGTAAGTCTTTAACAAATGACAAAAACATGACTTCATAGATATTGAAATTCATCTTTGTGCTAATGTTTTAGAAAAGCTGATTTAGTATGCTTTTGATTCAATAGGATTCTTAAGTATTATTGTGTTTTTTTTGGGGGGGTCATATTTTTTTCATTATAATATTTGTTCTATAAGTATAAGCTAATTATGCACTGTCTTCCAAAGGTGGTGATAACTCTTAAAATAGGATGTTTAGATTAACTCATTCTTCTATTTCTTTATGATTCAAGAAATATTTATCTATAAGGTACTGGATATAAAAAGACTAACAAGATGTATAGCATACTCTAAAATATTTTCTTTAGAACATTGGTCATTAATTATTTCTGAAGTTGATGTTGTCTCTCTCACTTTAATAATCACTTTTAGGGTAAGATGCTTTAGCCATTTAGTACATTTGTTGGTTTAGAGTTAGGATGACCAGACGTACTGCTTTAAACGGGACAGAAAATAATGGTATGGTCCCGTTTCAAATGATACATATGATCAGCGTAGTCTCACTGGGCTAAATTCAAGGTGTCAGTAGGCTGACCATGTGTACCGTTTGAAAGAGCACAGTACTGTTGTTTTCTGTCCTGTTCAAAGCAGTACATCTGGTCAGCCTATTTAGACTATATCTTCATTAATAAGAATACCAAATGAAAAGAAAATACAAGTATTTTTAAAGTCATTTAAAATTTTAGAACACTATTAGATTCTTTTACGGTAGTTTGTTTTTATTTTATGAATGTGACATTCTCTTCCTTTTGAAGATGCTTATTTCAGATCTTGAGTCACTCTCCTTGCTCGAGCCCGCTCCTACCTCTTTGGAGTGTACTTTCTCTTCAATAAACTATCTCTTTGTTTCACCTCAAAAAAAAAAAAAAAGAAGATACTTATTTCATCCCATTTGTTTATAACTTAATTCATCATAAATATAATGAAATCTTGGTCAGCCAGTAAACATTCTTATTAAGCTGGCATTATTTTTGAGATAGAAAAAACAGACAACTTGGAAAATAAGAAAACCCTCACATTTAAAACTTTCTTCTTAAATTCTTAGGCAATGGTTCTTAACATTTTTAGAGTTGAAAAGCCTAGGAAAGCTGTCAACCTTCTACTTTAAAAAATGAACATAGAAAAAATAATTTTGTATATAATATCCGGATTTTGTGGAACCCCAAAACCTATTTGGGGAGTTTATATTAAGAATATCTGTATTTTAGATCAAAGAAAAACTGCTTCTTGCTAAAAATTCTGTTTTCCATTGGTGAGGCTAATTAGGGAACAGTACTTAGACCAGCTAAGCTAAGCCTTCCTAAGGCTAAAGAGGGAGAATAATGCCCCAGGCAGCTACTCACCCTCCAGAAAGGACTGGCATTCTCACATCCAGAACAAAAAAAAACTGCCAGCCCAGCCTACCCACACCACACATCCAGATGCTCCCACAAAATTTGCAGAGGCAGGCTGCAACAAATAGACAGCAACTAAGGTGGGTAAAAGGGCCTCTTATATAAGTAGGGTTGCCAAATACTTAAGAAAACCAGCATCATGAATGACTTAATAATTGATAGAGCAAGCACAGTATAATTTTAAAATAATCAGTATGTTTTTACAATAGTGAGAGAGGACAGCTGATAACTGGCTATTATAAAAAGATTTGTTAGAAGTCTCTGTGCTTTTATTTCAATAATTATATTTACATTTGTTCATAGAGGGACTGATTAGCAGAGTAAACACAGCTGAAGGTCAAATTAGTGATCAGAAAAACTGAGCTTTGCAGTTCTCCCAGAATGCAGCATAAAAGGCACAAAGAATTAGGGAGGACTAAAGTTCTAACATGCATTTCATAGGAACTTCAGAAAGAAAGGAACAAAAGAGTAAACAGGGGAAATAATCAACTACATAATAGAAGAAAATTTCTTTGAGTTAAAGAATCACACAAGTCTTCGGATTAAGGGACCATTCAGTGAGCAAGGTGGCTGAGAAAAGACCCTCCATAGGTCACCTGCCAAAATGGCATTAATGATTGGTAGAGGAAAGCAGGCCATTCTTCAAGTATTTGCTGAAGTAAAAAATCTGTGAGTACTTAACTGGGTACTTGGGTACACAAAATTAGATATGGTTAGACTTGTGGAGCTACAATTCAAAGTAGAATGTATTAGTCAAATAACCAAATATGTAAATAATGGTACACTTACAACTTTAATTGGTGATATAAAAAAGATGCTTTGAGGCTGTACAAAAGGGGCATTTAACTTAATTAAGGAGTATAAGCAAGCCTTAAAAAAACCCGTGGGACCTGAGATCAGCCGAATGTGTAGTTCACTGCTGAAGATGGGTGTATTTGCTTCTTATTTTTGCTATTAACAAATTACCACAAACCCCATGACTTAAAACAACAGAAGTTTATGATCTTATAGTTTTGGGGTCAGAAGTCCTGAAATCAGTGTGCTGACAGGGATGTGTTTCTTCGGGAAATTTTAGGGGAGAGTCCATTTCCTTGCCTTTCCCAGCTTCTCGAGGTTGCTCCTGTTACTCTGTGGCCTCTTTTTCATTTTCAAAGCATAACATCTTCACATCTCTCTCTGACTCTGACCTTCCTTGTCTTGTCGTATTTCCTCGCACTCTGACTCTCCTGACTTCCTCTCATAAGAACTTGTGTGAATACATTAGGCTCCCCTGGGTAATCATGGTACTCTTCCCATTTCAAGGTTCTTAATCACATCTGCAAAGTCCCCTTTGCCACATAAGGTAATATATTCACAAATTCCAGGAATTAGAGCATGAACATCTAGGGTGGGGGACATTATTCTGTCTACCACATGGGAGAAAAGAATATTCCAGAAAATTAAAAGAGCATCATAAAAACCTATGATGGAAGGAAGAATGGAATGTTCTATAGATGAAGTGTAGAGGGGAATCATGGACCAAGAGTTGAGGCCAGACCATGCAGGACCTTGGAGACCAAGACCATTTATAGGATTTAGGCTTTTATTTTAAGATCAGAAAGGAGCCACCAAAGGTTTTTAAGGAGGACTTATTTAGGATGCCTTTATAAGATTTAAATTTTTCAAAGCTCACTTTTGATCCAATGAGAAGCATGATTGAGGATGTAGGAAGAACAGCAGTTTTACAAGGGCCCAGTAAGAGGCTATTGTAGTGATCCACTTCAGAAAGGATAAGCTTGGACTAGGTAGTAATAATAATATTAGAGTGATAGTGCTAGAGATGGGAAGATGATGTGATTTAGGAGTTGTTTGGAATGTTTAGGGTCATACATGGGAGGACACAGTGATGAACTGGTTATGGGGACTGAGGTAGAGTGAGTAGTTAAGGATGAGTCCGAGGTTTCTGGATCATACAACTAGATGGGTGGTAGATGCTATTTACGGAGATAAAGGACAATAAAACATGTTTTGCCATGTTGGTTTACAAGGCAATATCATAGTAAAATTTAGATATGTTAAGGAAGGAGGTGATTCTGAGTTATAGATCTGTACTGAAAGGAAGATCTGAGTTCTATTTAATTTTATGAGTCATCATTTGCAAGTAACTAGTTTTCAGCCATCCAGAGAAAGATGAGGTCACCTAGGCCCTAGGACTGAAACCTTGAAGGTTCTCCAGCAGTTGATATCAGGAAAGATAAAGAAGCCAATGAAGATGGAGAAAGTACAACTGGACAGTAGAGAGAAATTTATTGTCATGGAATATAAGGAAAGCAATGGGGAATAAATGACTAATATCAAACCATGGGAAGTATGATAGCAATTTAACTAGCAATGAATGTTGAAAGAGGAAAATAACTTAGTTATCTCTGAAGGTGGAGTAGTAACTGAAGATTGAGAGTGCCAAGTTAACATTGTTTATAAATATTTCTTTATTTTAAAGTAAATAAGTACTAGAATTTGAAAACTTCCCAGGAAAGTTGAGGAAACTGAAACGAACAGTTGATTGCGCTGTCAAATTACGAACAACAGGAGCAATGGCCTTACCTGTCTTATGATTTCATTTTAGATCATACAGTACATAATAGACATGTTATAAATGCATCATTACTAGTTGAATAGGAAATAATGGACAATTAGTCAGTGAAACAAAGTAGGTCGTCCAACCAACCCTTTGGCTCTATTTGTGTTTGGCTCCTTGGTCTACCTTGCGCCTCCCTAAAAGGATGATATGGCCATGTTGTTGATGTTGCTGATAGATTTACTCTGTACTCTAACCCTTTAGAATACGTATGAGGGGGACCAAAAAAACCCCAGAATTATCTTCTGGAGGGCAAGCCCCTTTGTAATATAGGATTTCCTTGCTAGGTGAGTGTTCTAGGATCCCATTTGCATCAGCATACCAGCTGGTGGTGGTATGAGAGGCTGCATTCGGCTTCAGTGAATTTTTTTGGAGACTCTTTCAATGCATTTGCTCATTTCATGATGGATGATTTACACAAAAAGTGTGCAGCATCACAACACACTTGCCCACACGGGCTGAGTGTTCAGCACTTTTTTACCAAAAACAGCATCCCCCCACCCCCATCCCTGTGCCCTACCCTCCCTATTCACCTGATCTTGTCCCAGCGACTTTTTTTGGGGGGCGGTTTTCTGGAAGAAAAAAGTCTTCAGAGGGAAACACTCTGCCCATGTAAAAGAGGTGAAACAAAAAATGGCAGAAGCACTAAAAGGCATCAAAATTGACGACTTTAAAAACTGTTTTGAGTGGTAGAAAAAACATCTCGATAGGTGTATTGCATCAAATGGAGAGTACTTTGAAGGTGACTGAAGTTTAAACATGTAAGAATAATTACACAATTTTTATAAATAAATTTCAGGTTTTTTGGGTTCCCCCTTGTACATTATCTCGATGGTAGGCCACATGGAAGAACGTTGTGTCAAACGGGACAAGTTGGGTTATGCTGTGTTAACTAACAACCCGCAAATCTCAGTGGTTTAAGTAAAATAGGGTTATTTATTTTTTTATTTTTGCTCAAGTACACGTTCATCGGGATTAAAGGGGGCTTTGGGCACCGTTGATCACTCAGAGATCCAGGCTGGCAGAGCACTCACCATCTTCGGTGTTACTAGCTGCTCTGCTGAGGAGAAAAGACAATTCTGAAGGGTTTTACACTGCAGTTCCACATGCTCAACCCAAGAGTTACACATGAGGATGACTCATTGTCTGTTACTAGTCACATTCCCTCCACTAAGCTCCCCAGCCCTAAGGGGGCTAGGAAGTAACAGTCTTGCCTTGTTGCCCAGAAGGTAGGAAAAACTGTCTTTTTTGTGTGTGGTAATTTTATACAGTTCCTCAGCATAGAAACTCTGATTCTGTGAACTTAGCTCAAATGAGTACTTCCATTTTTAGTGCTTTTGGATTTCTTGAGTGCTTTGTTTTAAGCTAAAGATGTAAATGTCAGTGGCAAAACAGTATATTTAGGGAAAAATAGCTTCTCCAAACATACCATCTAAACTTAAAGCAGAAACAAAACAACCTAAGACTGTGGTAGAGAATAGAGAGTTTGCATTCTATGGTAACTTTATACCATTTGTGTTTGCATACTCTCAGTCTACATATATTTTGCTTTTCCATAAACAGAATCTTTGAACTCCCCATCAGTTAACATTTCTTACGAATGCTTTGTATCATAGATGTTATACTTACGTTCTATGTTCTAAAAAATATATTTTTAATTTAAATTTGAGGTAGATTAAAGTATATGGAAATTTGCTTCCAGGGGAACTCCTCTTGTCTTGTGCCATTCCAGAATAACATGGTCTGTTACAGGATCCAGCTCAGGATCGTATATTTCACCTGTCTTGTCTCTTTAATCAGGAAGAGCTCCTCATTCTTTCTTTGATCTTGACACTTGAGAGAGTATTGTGTCCTTCTCAATGCATCATATACATGAGATGTGTTTTAAGATCCGTTAAATGTTTCTAAGATTTAGTTGTGTAATTAAATTTATTGTTTATACTGTACAGTCATTCATTATTAATGTGAGGTTTAATGTCCTTCATTTTTATTGGTTTTTTGACACTGTTTCTTTTCTTGTGGAATACCCATGTGGGAAAGAATTACAGTATTATGGATATGCCTTTGTATCCTTTGATTTTTATTTTTCTTTCTGAAATGTAGTATATTTTGATTCCTCAATTGTTTTTATCAATTTGAGAGGGTATAATACTTACGAAGTAGTGGTGTTATTTTTATGTCTTTGTAAAATCTTTTTATGTCATTACTTTGTTTCAGTTTCAATAGTAATGGGAATTCCCACAGTGAAGAGAGAAGTTAAATCTTACCTCATAGAAACTCTTCATTCCCTTATTGATAATTTGTATCCTGAAGAGAAGTTGGACTGTGTAATAGTAGTCTTCATAGGAGAGGTAATTATTTAATTGTTATTTTTTACCACATAGAATCAATAAGAATTGAAACCATAATTGAATATTTGAATATATTTTTATAAACAATTTTTAAAAAACATGATGAGTACAGGTTAGGAAATATATTTCATTTGATAGTTAAATGTAAGTCTTACATGTTATGTTTGCCTTAATTTCTTTCCTGCAGTTACAACCCAGTAACAGTAATGTGTTTTCAGTAAGATAATATCACATGCATAGATCTTTAAGAACCGTGAGTCCCCACTTCTAGCTCTGGGACCTAAATTTGGAGATTTGCACTGATGTTTTTGGGAGTTTTGAAACCTGAGAAAGATTTAACCTATTCTGGGCTTTTATCATTTCTTTATTCTCTCCACCTTTTCTCTGTGCTCTCAAGATGAAATCATTATTATTAAAAAAGTAAAAATATATGAATAAGGAATATTATATTTCTTCTATTTTAATTTCCTCAAAAGATCTAGGGAAAGAATAAATCTTTAGCACATTTTTCATAGATAATGAAAAAGCACCCTGGAATAATTATTTCCTTAATTATTATATAGAATTTCAGAATGTGAAAGCATTTAAAACATCATCTGGTTCTGACCCACTAATTCCCAGATTTTCGGTATTCCCCATATCTTTCTAAATTAAAATGTTGTTCTTAATGTTTTCCTTAATATAAACTTAATATTAACATGCATACTGTTCAAAACAATTACAGAAATGTATAATGAAAAATGACCTATTATTCCTCTATGTAGATATAACTTACTGATATTCTGAAATATATCTTAAGAAATTTTTCCTATGGTTGACACACACACACACACACACAAATGGATTTGTTCTATTTTTTTTTAATATTATGGACATTTTTTATGCTAAAAAGAATAAATATCACAGCTTCATTCTTTATTCCACTGTATGGTTTTAACATAATTTAGTTAATTTCTGATTAATAGAGACATTTAGACTGTTTCCAAGTTTTGCTATTATTTTCAGCATGTCATTGAGTATTACTAAAAATGAAGTTTTGTGCTTTTTGTATAGTTACTAAGGTGGGATCAATTTCTAAATATGGAATTGTCAGGTCAGAATTCATGTATATTAAAATGTTCCTACATGGCCAAAATGCTCTACGGGAGTTGAGCCAGTTTATTCCTCTTTCAGCAGTTGGGAGAGAGCTAGTTTCCTGGCTCTGCGTTCTGCTAGTTAGTATCAGTCTTTAAATTTCTTTGTCTGTTTGATGGGTAAAAAAATAAAACACTCTTTTGTTTAACTTGGATTTCTATACTGAATGGGGTAAATGTTGGTCAGTAGGTATTTTGACCATTTCTGTTTATAATTATTTTTATAATCTTCGCTCATTTAAAATTTTTTTTATTGTTAGACTTATTGGTGCTCATTTTATATTTGTGAGTAATTTTCATATATGAGAAGAATGAGCTCTTTGACATATTTGTCCCAGTTTGTCTTTTGCAGGAACTTAGTTTATGATTTTTTTCTTTCATGGAAATTTTACATTTTAAGTAATTAAATTTGCCAGTAGAATTTGGTTCAACCTCCTTGGAAAGCAATTTGGCAATAACAATTAAAATTTAAGGTATACTCTGTGACCCAACATTCTGCTTCTAAAAATTGACCCAGTAGAAACATTTGCAAATGTGTAGATGTATTCAAGCACATGCATACATGTATACAACTGCTACATGTGCATTAATAAAAATAAATAGAGAAAATGGTGAGTGGAATATACTCTAAACTATTAGCAGGTATCTTGAGAGTTGGGATTATGGGGAAATGCCATTTCCTACTATATAAAATTTTATAAAATTATGATTTTCTTTTATAATGAACATGTATTGATTTTTAATTATAAAAAAGCCTTAATATTAAAAAAGAATAAATATTCTTTACACTTGAAAAATAGTAGTCAGTATATAGACAGAGATTAGTGTACGTAAAGATTCGAGACCCTCTTGCCATAGCCATTCATCTGATCACTAAGATGTAATAACACTGGGTTTGGAGTCAGAGGACCTGAGTTTAGGGCCTGGATTCTGCCACTTGATCAGGTAGTTTTTCTTTCTTCAGACCAATTTTTTTATCTCTAAAATGAGAATAATGTTATTGAGCCTTTTGAACTCAACATTGTTGCAAGGAGGCACGATGAGCTCTCATGTGGGGAGGTACTATATTTTGAAAGTGCGGAGCAAGTCAGCAATAGTACTCTTGATTTCTGAAGACTCCTCTCCTGAACTCCAGGATTTGTATGTGTATCTGTATAGAATTTTAATGTTTGGAAGAAACCCTGGACTGAGCAGAATTTATTTACAGAGTTCATTGACTTGCCTTAGGGAATTTAAAATTATTAATCACTACACTTAGTTCTACCTTGATTAGTACCTTTAACCTAAGTGTCTGGTAGCCTGGGGCTCCTCTGACATTAGTAACAAGGGCATATTCTGTGTCTTTCATCTTGAACTACATGAGGGATGGTTCCTAGATCGAGATCTCTAGCCTCTTCCTGAGCCCATATTTCCAAATGCTACTTGATAACATTGCTTAAATTGTTTTATGGGTAGCTCTTACTCTCTTCATAATTCATTTAACCTGGTTTTCTCAAATTGCTTCTCTTCCAGGTTTCCCATCTGTTTATTAAATGTTCTTTATATCATAGTAGTAATTGGTCTGTGCTTTAGTCATTCTATTCTCAGTTCACTATGTAGAACTTGTGTATTCTAAGTTCTGTTTCTGTTGTTCCTTAATCTTAAACATTACTTCTTCCTTTCTCTTTATTGATCCTTTAGGTCCCAGCTTATCCCTTTTCTAAAACTGTCCCTAGTTTCCCATTTGAAATTAATCTAAAGTAAATAGGCAAAAGTAAATTTATCTTTTGCAAATATTTGCAGTTTTTGTAAAGGACTGAATTTTCTCTGGTCCACTTTAACATATGAAGAGAAAATTAAGAATGAGAACGACCTGGAAAAGAATACACATAGACAATAAAGGATATCATAATCTCTTCATCCCTGTTTGACTTCCTGTTCTTTGAATTCTTTTTTTCTTGAAAGGAGAGACCATAAAATGCCCTTCTAAAGAGGAGAGACAGAAATGTAATTATTAGCTGTATTTTTGTTCTGTTCCTTCTGATGATTTCTCCCTTAGGGGTCCATTGGGCATATATGATGAGACATTTCTAGAACATACAAGGTGTGGGACTTTGACTGTTAACGCATTATTTTAAATTCACTGAGTCCATTCTGGAACTGCAGAAGGAGTTGAAAAGAATGAATTCCAGTTGTTCTGAAGGATCCATGAGATGATCAAAGTGTAGTGTTCGCATTTTAAGATTGTATTATTTTTGTGTCTACTTTTACTTAGAATTTAATTATACTCTTAGTATTCTAATGATCCTTTGTTTTCTGTCTGGCTCTTTGTTTTTTAAGTTACATTATTTATGCTGTTATAATATTTTTATTATTCTATTAGACTATAAAGAACTATTTGTATATTTTCTTAGAAAATATGCTCATGTAGAAATAAAATTTTGATAAAGTATTTTCTTAGAAAATTACCAAAATGGTAATTTTAAGTTTTGCTTTATATGGAATGGAGGATCGTAGACTCCTATTCTTTTTGCGGTAATTTCCCCCTGATTTCTTCTTATTATGTGTGTGTTACCCCTTTCTCCTTTTTTGTTTGGTTAGCTAGTGGATCTGTTTGTTTTTATTATTCCAAAAACTCTTTTGGCTTTATTTAATGTTGGCTTTTAACATTATTGTTCTGCTTTTGTTAGTTTCATTCTATACTTTGCAAACATCTTGTCTCATGCTAAATTCATTTGTTTTCATTATTTCTTTTTGTTAAACTAAGAGTTAGTATGAATTTTATTCTGAGCATTGTTAGCTGTACAGTGGTTTGTAGCTGCTTCTCATTGACAATTGTGTATAATGTCAGTGCTGTGTTCCTGGGTGACCTCTGTGTAAGTTGGTTAGTCTTTTCTAGTTAGACAGTTTAGTGTGGTTTCAGTCAAGGTTTAGATACCTGAATGCTTTGGAACTTTTTTATACCCTAAAGCACCTGAGGAGTACAGTAACCTCAGAAATAAATTCTCTGTTTTTCCAGCTCAGGTCACTTTTCTGTTCCAGCATCCAGTCCAAAATATCACATTGCATTTAGTTATTCTGACTCCTTAATTTCTTCCTATCCATGACACTTCCTTTGTTTTTTTCTTGTCTTTCATGGACTCGGACACTTTTAATGAATACTAGTAAGTTATTTTGTAGATTGTCTCCATTTGAATGTGTCTATATTTTCTTACGATGAGATTATGACAAAGATAGCATAACTTATCTTTTAAAAGGATTACTCTGCTTTGGAAAGGGCAGAAACAAGGAGACTATGTAGAAAACTATTGTAATTCAGCAGACTTAAACTAGGAGAATCATAGAGGCAGTCAGAAGTCCAGTTGTGAACATATGAAGGCTGCCTGGAAAGATCCAGCCATAAATGCCTCTGTTTTTCATATTACACAGCTGGATACTTTCTGGACAGCCCTCGTATTTTGAACTGACTGGGTTCTGATGAAAAAGGTTTGAGCACTATTACTGTAACATCATCAGACTATTTAGGAAAAAAAAGGAAGAAAGGCTATGGAGGCTATATTAGAAATGAAAGTTTTCGCTTCCTCATCTGTCCTTTTAATTTCCTCTTTCTTACTCTTACAATAGCTTGGCCATTTAGAAACTAGCAAGCTAATTGTGGTATTTGTTACCCTATTTGGTACATTTGCATTTAATTAAAGTATCAAAACCAAGCATTAGGTAGGTAAGAACAGCTTTTCCTTGGACCCCAAGGAAATAAAATTTATTATGAGCTGCCAGCCCTGTTCTTTCACATGCCTGTCCTTTTAGTCCTTTTGATTTTTCACATGTACACATCATCTTTCTGGAATTCTCAGTGGTTTCTTATTCTGTAGAGTGATACCTGCTCCAGCCATGATGGAGTGAGGACTGGACTTACCTCCCTGCTATAAGCAGCTAGGAAGCTGGACAGTACATATGGTTCAGTTGTTCTCAGACATTTGACAGCATACTGAGCAGGATGTGATTCGCTGAGAGAGAAATAAATGCAGGGGGCAGCATGATTGCCTCAACTTTCTGCCTGAAGACACATTGCAGTTCACATTGCAGGAGGGGAAGCCCAAAGAGAGCACTTGGAAATTGAAGAACAGAATTCCAGAAAGGCACGTGCTATGCAGAAATGGATAGTGCCTTTAAACCTTTGTTGTTCAGGGCCACACATGACCAGGATGAAACTTTACAAGTCTTGGAAAAGAACGACTGGGGCATGGTGGGGGTGGGGCGGGCTATAAGCTGAACAGTTCCTATTGCTTTCAGAGGATAGCGTCTGAGCAGCCAGAACAGCACATCCTGGGGTATTCAGTGGGACTCCAGAGGGGTCAACACCTTCATATTAGGGCTGAATATCCTTGAAGTGGTTATTCTAGACTCACCAGAACAAAGCTTAAAAAGAGGCCTGTAAGGCATCTACTGATCCACAAATAACTGCTTTGTTGGAATAAAGCTGAGCACTTTTGAAAAGAAGACAACAAAATCAAGATACTCCACAATATAGAATTTACAATGTTTAATATCATATGAAAAATTTTTAGAATGCTAAGGAGCACATATAATGTAACCTGTAATTGGAAGAAAATTTAGCCAATAGAAACAAATCTACAAATGACAGAGGTGATAGAACTGGCAGATAAAGACAGTAAAACAACCATTATAATCATTTTCAAGTACTTAACACAATGAGGAATGGAATGAAAGATATATAAAAGAATAAAATGGAACATAAAGCAATGAAAATTACAATGTCAAATTAAACATTTACTGCAAGGTCTTAACAGATGAGACATAGCAGAAAAGGTCAGTAAACTTAACAAGTAACACTAGAATCTATCAAAAATTAAACATATAGAGCAAAAGATTGAAAAAATAAAGAACAGTCCTTCTGTGACCTATGGGATAATATTAACTGGCCTACCATATATGAAATTGGAATTCCAGAAGAGAATAATGGCTAAAATTTTTCCACATTTGAAGAAAAATATATACCTGTAGACTCAAGAAGCCCCACAAATCCTAAGTAGAATAATCACAAAGGAAGCTACTCTAAGGAATGTCATAATAAATCACTGAAAAACCAGAGATAAAAAGATCTTAAAAGAAGCCAAAAAAAAAGACACATTATGTACAGAAAAAGAAAGGTAAGAATACCATAGACTCTTGTTAAAAATTACGCAAGCCATTATACTGGAACAACATATTTAACGTGCCGGGGGAATAAACCTGTTTGGTTTATTGTTTGTTTTATATGTCTTACATTAAATCAATTAACATTACAGTATTCATGCTACATACAACCTCCTAACACCCAGGTGTGTGGGCATCTGTAAAAAAGGGAGGAACACCAACCTCTATCTCATATACAGGTGGGCAACCTGAGGGCCCATCCCCAGTGCTTGCTTGCCTGGCCTTCTACTACGTCACGGGCTGTGGACATTGCCCAGTGGGCTTCTGAGTCCTAAGCAAGTCCTTTCACAGTCTTAGGACCTTTCAAGTGTCGTTTTTTTTTTTCAATACTTGATAGAACAGGTATAAAGAAAATTAGTAAGGATCGAGAAGACTTGAACAATGTTATGCATTTAATGATACCAAGTCATAAGAGGTTATTTAGGAGGAAACCTAAAAAGTCGTGGTTACCATCTTAGTTTTGTGGCCTCTTTCCGGAGAGCCCCTTATCACCTGTTTGGCTGTTTCAGCCTTTCTGTCTTATCAGAACTTGTCCAGTATAACAGTGCAAATTAAGCTTTTCTGCTCAGCATCCCATTGGTTATGTTCCCAATTTGTACATAGAAAGTATTTTTATGAATTAATAGCATATACCCCCTAAAATACGTAAAAAATGGAAGGTTTTCTAGTATGATATGTTCCAGTGAATTATCTTGCATATACCTTGCCTCTGGTCAGAGGCAAAGCCCCAGTATTTTTGTGGATTTGAATCTAAATATGTATCAGATTTAAGAGTAAATGTTAAATCTTCAGAGACTTTATTTGACTATCCTGTTTAAATAGGTAATCTCTGTTTTTCTCTATTATGGGATATTATTTTTATAGCACTTAATATATATAAAGCAGTTACATACAAGGGATGTCTGGAAAGTACCCAGCCATGTAATATGAAAAATAGAGACATTTATGGCTGGAATTTTTCTGGACAGCTCATATATATTTATATGTTTTATGGACTGCATCTTTCACTAGTTTAAGTTCCACAAAACAGAGATCTTGTCTATTTTATTTACTAATTTATACTCAGAGCTTGACAATATGGTTATGACATGGATATACAAGGACTATCTGGAAAGTACCCAGCCATGTAATATGAAAAATAGAGGCATTTATGGCTGAATTTTTTCTGGACAGCCCTTGTATGTGTGTGTATATATATCCCAGCTAATGGTATAGGCACTGAGTAGAAATTTGTGAAATGAAATGATTAGAAAGAAGATAGTAAATTTACATATAAAATATTTCTAAAAAAATCAGTTGTTGCCTTCCTTCAGGTTATTTAAAATTCAATTCTTTTAATTCTATGTGCTCTTTTGACCTGGTGCTTGAAATTTCTTTCCCCTTTTCGTGTGGGTAAGTGTTTTATAGCAGCTTCAGGTCTAATATTTGCTTCACTTATTTTTCTTTCATAGGAGCTTCATTCTGATTTTGTTTTGTTCTTTGGACCATTAGAAATAAACTGCTATAATTTATTTTTAAGAGTATCTTCTAATTCAGAATTCTGTTTCACACATCTCTTTGCAGTGTTACAGAACACAACAGCTATAGCTTATTCAGAAACAATGTTATTTCATATATTGATTGATTTTAATTGAAAGTTTCCCTGAAACTTTCATTCGACTTTCTTGCAGTTTTCTGACTGCCATGATGTCTCACAAAGATGTATTTCTTTTCAAGTGGGCTTTATAAATTATTGATTTACAACACAAAAGATTGGATTTATCTGTTACTGTCATTTAATTTATACACTACTGGTAAGATTGATGCTTAAGCAGAAGTAGCGCCTGGACTTGAGTTATGATTTTATTACAAAATCATAATCAGACATGCTTATAATTTTGTAATAAAAGATGTGGTATAGATTACCAGTTCATAAAAAAGAGGGCATTATTTGTGTAACTATAAGCATGTCTGGTTATGATTTTGTAATAAAATCATAACTCAAGTCCAGAAGTTACTTTGTCGGACCCTATATGTTGCTGAATTGTTATGTGTATATGAGTGTACACTCATATTGGTGAATTGTTGTCAATATTAGTGGCTTATTTGAACCTGCTTTCATACTTTTTAAGGATTTCCTTACATATCTCTAAGAGAAGCTGTGTGACCTTGTTCTCCAATAGTTCTGTATGCACAATCTGAAATACTTGTTATTTACTTTTAACTTTATTCTCTTAGGGTTGTTTGTTTGTTTCTTTGTTTGTTTTTGGTAATTCACCTAAGATACAGTTCACCTATTCGAAGTCAGACTTATGTAGCCATCATCTCAATTTTAGAACATTTTCATTACCCAAAAAGAAACTCTGTACCCCTAGCCATCACTTATTAATAGTTCTTTCACCTAGTATAATGTTTTCAAGATTCATCTGTGCTGTAATATGTATCAGTAATACCTCCTGGTTTTAATATAAAAATATTTAGTTTTACTTAACCTGAGGAACACTTGATTCTGCAGGAAAATACACTCTTCTTTTGCTATGTATGTTTACTTTCCTTCCCACCTATCCCGAGCATACCGTTTACATACCCCCTATAAAATACATATCCCAGTTTTATATTCACAGATACATTCTCAGAATTGAATGATAATCCTACCTTTAAAAAGAACTCTACATGCCTTTTTAAAAATACAAGGAAAAAGTACCCTTTTAGCTTAAATCAAGCAAGCCCCAAGATCTCAGAGACTACCTGTCTTATTGCCAACATTTAAGAGTTGGGATAGGCAAGGAGAGTCCCTAATGGAGACATAGGTTGACCTGGCTATGTGTTCTGGGCCAGCTATATGTTTAGATTTCTTTAGAGGAGGCCCGGAACGATTCCCTCAGCTAATGCCAGAAAGGATTGATTCTCTTGTATGAAAGCAACCAGTTACAGTTGCTTAAGGGAATCTAGTTATGTCAATTAGCATGCAATGCAAGTATTAAGTGTGTTAGATAGGGAACACTTGAATTTCCTAAATTTTATTATGTACTACATAATAAATCTGCATTCACATAAGTGTATTCTTCTTGGCCCTACTCTTAGAGAGCCTCCTGGGGAGAGGGAGCTGGTCTTGTTCATATCTGTAATCCCATTTCCTTGAAGAGGCAAATCACTGGCACTCAGAAATTCTTATTAAATTGAATTTCAGGTTGTTACTAAACTTATTAAAGTTTATATAAACCAGTCTCCATCATGTGCTCCAAAATTAGAATCGGATGAAGAGTAAGATACTCATTGGGTCAATGTGTGATGATAATTTATTGAAAAAGAGATCCCTACTATTTGTGTTGATGCGGGGGAAGTACAGAGGGTTTTGAGCTGTGTTCCAGGTCTGTCTCCATAGTTCTGAAGAGTTTGAAGGATGTGACCTTTGTAAGATGTCTCATTGTTAAGTCTTTAAATTCAACAATAAAAATAGGAGTTACTTTAAGTTAACAGAAATTAAAGGTAAAATACTTTTCCAGAAAACCTTATAAAACATTTTGTAATTCAAAAGTTTTGTAATTTCCAGGGTTAAGCTTTATCCTTTTTGTTTGTTTTTCCTCAAGTTTTAAGTGTTTGTCAGACTTTATAACATGGATTAGACTTGATGTATCATTGATTTCTTTTTAACAATTGAGCATTTTCATATAAGCTGTCACTGCATTTAAAATTGATAGTGGTATTGGATCTTCACTTGTATATAATTTAAAAGTGCACAAGTATGGTAAACATTAATTTCTAACTGTGGTTAAAGTGCTCTTGAATTGTGTTCTCATTACCAGCCTGATAATAATAATAATACAAAATAATACCAAAGCTTATTACTACATTTTTATCATTTAATGTCATAGTCTATGAGCTATTAGTTCCTTCCACCTTTTCTTTTAAATAGGATGGGAAATTGAGGCTCAGAGAAGTGACTTACCTAAATTATACTGGCCAGTAGCTACAGAGGCAAACCGTGAGCCTAGTGTTATGATTCCAAGTGGAAAAATCTTTCCCTGTAGCATCTGCATCTGTTGTTTATTCATTACTTATAGTTTGAATGTCTCAGAAGAAGTAAAAATAGTTTCTGTGCTCAGTTTTTTTCTTTGAATTGAACATAGACAATTGAAAGTAATAAATGCTTAGTTATTTGCTTATTGTATTAGTTAAGTACATTAGTAAGTGATATATAGTGGTGCAATAAAAAGTAGAATACAAATGCAAATCCCATAACTTGTCTGAAATTTTAATGTAATATTTTCAATGATTGTTTCAATAATTTAATTTTGAGTTCAGTATTAAAAGTTAAATAAAAAAATAAAAGCAATGAATGTAGGTATAATTTTTTTTCTTTCCCAGACAGATATTGATTATGTACATGGTGTTATAGCCAACCTGGAGAAAGAGTAAGTTCTTCTTAATTATGGAAGTGAAAATAATTGTTACTGTTATCGCTTCTCTTTGTACTAAAAGAAAATGCCTTCTTTATAGTTCATTTCTCTGTGGAGTTCAGTGTTCATTGGACCACCTGTGTACCCACTTTACATAACTAGGTACACGTCTATCCAATTATCTGATGGTTTAAATTGGTGTATTTCATTATAGAGAAGACATGAATGTTATATTTATATAACATGATCAAATAACAGTCTTTAATCAGGAAGACAGTGAATATAAAGAGACTCATGAAATTACTTAAATATTTCATCCTCTGTTTACTAAGTAAACCTTTTTCTGCTGTCAGGACAGATAGTCATGTAACAGTTTCAAACCTCCATTCTAAACTATGTTTGAATCTGAATCTGTTCTTCTGTTCTGCAAAGATTGAGTAGCAATTTACTGTGAGCAAGGCACATCACATGTAGCAGATGAAAAGCTTAGTAAACTTTAGGTATCATTAGCTTTTAAGATACTGCCTTCACAGTTTTAATAGTTACATCATAAAAGTTAGTCTTGTTATGGGTTTCTTCATTAATTGTATCTGTTTTTGCCCTCAAAAGACCTGTCTTCTACTTAAAAAGAAAAAAGAAGCAATATTTATTTGCCAACTCTAGATTTAAAATAATGGGACTGTATCATTGTCTATCAAAATGCTAATACCAGAGATTTAAAAAAAATATCCATAGTTTGGTATTAAATGGTGCATTTGTTAGATTTTTTTCAAGTGCTCACTTTCTTGGCAGTCTTCATGTAAGCACTACTTAGAACAGATTCCTTAATGTAGGACCAGGGCAGTAGTTCCTGGTCCCCCCTTCCTGTGGGGCTCATGCAGTGATTCTGTTAATTCCCTTCTTCCTCAATGTGTAGGAAAACCACACCCAGAAAACAAAAGTACAGTGAAGTACTAAGAACATTTGTGCGAAGGCAGTAATTACACAAGCATTTTGTGGAAATTTGCTAAAATGAAATAAGTGAGAATGCAAATGAGAAATTACATTTGAGTCAGTAAAGACTGATTTAAAAAACTTTAAACCAGTTTCGCAACCTTGGCACTGTTGACTTCTGGGCTAGCTAATTCTTTGTTTGAGAGGACTGTCCCATCTATTGTAGGATATTTAGTGGCATCCCTGGTATCTACCCACTAGGTGTCAGTACTGCTCATAGTTATGACAACCAGTTGTCTCTAAACATTGCTCATTGTACCCTCAAGGGACACCATCGCTCCCCGTTGAGAAACACTAGTTTAGAATAATTAGTGTTTAACCCACAACAAATTCTTCCTGAAAATGGTAGAACTTTGATTTGTGCATAAACAAATATATATACACACACACATATTCATTAGTCTGTTTTTCTTTAATTCCTATTTTCTATAACACATTGATTTGATTTGTTAAAATTCTTACACTTTTTAGGAAAGTAGTATCAGTAGTTGGCCTAAGATTTCCATGGTAGTCTAAGGGTAGTGGTAATTTACATTGTTTTTTAAGCATTATTTTTTTAAAAAAACCTTGTGCTTTTGGAAAAATCTGTATTTTCTAGCAAATCAGTAATAAGCTACAATGCACATTGTGACCATAACAGTATACCTTATTGATATGTTTTATGTTAACACAGTAAGTTGAGCATGAAGATAAATAAAAGTCCATAGGACTTAAATAACTCAGCTAACCTTTCTCATGCTAGATTTTCTAAAGAAATCAGTTCTGGTTTGGTGGAAATAATATCACCTCCTGAAAGCTATTATCCTGACTTGACAAACTTAAAGGAGACATTTGGAGACTCTAAAGAAAGAGTAAGGTGAGCCTGTGTGGTTTAAAAACCCCCCACCCTTGTGAGTATAATATATGATAAATGTAGTTTTGTTTATCAAAGCTTAACAGAATCTCAGGTTGAGCCAATTAATGAGAGCTAACTAATCTTGGGGTATTTTATTGGAAATTTTGAGGAGTTTCTGATGAGAGGTTGAATTTTGCAAACTTAACAATTTTTGTAACTGCTGCTCTGATGTTATGACTTAAGAGTATATTCGATATAACTCAGAAGTTGTATGGATAGAAACCTCTTGTCTGTATGCAGCATACGTGAGAACTGACTCAGTAGAAGTGATAAAAGCAGTAATACTGTTCTGTGAAATATTACATTCTCATGTAGTTGGATTGATTTCTCTCTAAATCTCTAAAATTTAAGGACTTAGAAACTTTCATTGTGTTGTCATAAAAAGTAATCTAAGGTACATTGGTATTAGTTTTGAATTTTCTATAACCAGAGAAAAGGGAAAAAGTGGTTTAGGGAAAAGATTTATTGTATTCCTTGAGTTGTTAATTTGCCCCAAAGACATATATGTCCAAATAATTGGTTAATTGTCTCTCAATAAATATACTTTGTATTTTTTAAAAAATTTAGGTCTGAATTTGATAAGAAGAAATTCTAGGTAATCTCATTAAACTTAGAGCAGTTAAATTTTGGAGAAGTTTACTTAGCATGAGTCAAAGCTTTTTATTGTGTGTGTTTTTTTTAACTGGCTTTTAGAAGCACTTTTCTTGTTCAGCAATAGTGTGTTTCTATAGGCTACCAAGATTCACTGAAAGGACTCAATATTGTAAATTTTAATATGTTTTGGGTTTTTAAAAATGCAATACATATTTATTAATTTCTACCTGTATTTAAAGCACAGTCCTAGGCACCATAGCAGTGATACTCAAAGAATAATTTTTGAAACATTAGTTCCCAGAGACTATAAGATATTACTGAAAAAGAGGGCCAGTGGTCAAGGAAGTTTGGAAAATACTGGTTTAAAAAATTGTTTCAACAAATGTATTTACTGCTGGATATTTCAATGCCTGTAATATACTAGTGCTATATCTCCAGAATGGGAATATTTGTGCTTCTGAAACTTATCTGACATTGGACTCCATTTTTCCTTAGGACATCTTGAGGACTAGTGTTTGGAGAAATAAATTTTGATAAAGCCTTCATTAGAGAAAAGTGAATTCTCTTACACTCTCTCCTAAGTGTATATATCACAAATATGTATTTATCTATATGTCTATATGTCTGTTAGATATATATCGTGCATATATATATATAATGTATGTACAATATGTCATATACATATTGTGTATATGTAATATTTTATAGAATATTGTATGTTTTATGAGGGCTGTCCGCAAAGAATCCAGCCATATAAAATGAAAAATAGAGGCATTTATGGCTGGATTTTTTCCAGACAGCCCTCGTATACATCGTAATATATTATAAAGTAATATACATCCAGTATTATATTTACTGAATTTGAGTCTGATTCCTAACATATTTTTGAAACTATTTCAGATGGAGAACAAAGCAAAACCTAGATTATTGTTTTCTAATGATGTATGCTCAGGAAAAGGGCATATATTACATTCAGGTAAGTGTGGTTGTTCCTTTAATGTTTTTCACACTTGTAAAGAACAAGTAACATCGAGGATATATTTTCATTAAAACAGAATGTTTGGAAAGTATAAACCTCTAAGTTCTATAAGATGATAACAGTACATCAGAGAGCAGGAGGGTCTGTCATAGTGATTGAGAATGTGGGCTCTTTGTTTCATTCTTTGGTTTGCACAGACACTGGCTGTCCACGTGGTGGCGTGACAATGGACAGGTCATTCATCTCCCCTTTCCTTTTCTCCCATCCCTCCATCTTCTCTCATCCTCCCTCTCTCCACTCTTAAGTGGAACTAACATTGATTTATTAGGAAAATTTTAAAGAAGGATTTTTTATAATTTTTTTAGTGGTCTTAAGGTAGCATTTTTACACTTGTAATGAAGATAATAAAACTGACATGGTCCAACTTTTAGCAGCATGGCTAAAATAGTAAGTTTATAGTCTTACGAGTTTTAAGTTAACCAGATAGACAACATCTTAAATAATCTAGGAAGCTCTTATTTCTTTCAAATTTCTTTCTCCTTAATGATTTAAGCTTAAATTTCACAATAAAATTTTATTTCTTTAATTAAAAGCCTTTATTCATTGTTTCAAATGCAGATAACCCTGATGGGTTTAGCACACTAAACCTATTAGTTATTTTTTTCAATATAAGAAGTTTATTATCCTTTCCAGGGTAGGATGTTTTGATGCAAGTGGAAGAAGAGGCTCTGGGCCCCTGAATCAGGAAGGAAATGGTGGGCAAGTATTTGGGGTTAGGGGAGGTGAGAAAAGAAGGAAAAAGCCTGGCATCACTTGGGAAGGTGAACTTACTGAGCACAGATTGTCTGCCTTGACATTTAACTCGGACCAGCTGCATTCAAACATGCAGGAAGCCTTTCCTGGTTTGTAGGATGGGAGATATAAATGATGATAGGGTCAGAATATAATTGTATATGACAGTATACAGCAGTATAATAACATGATGTCTTAGATTTAGAGAGTATATTTCTTTTAAGTACCTTAGAGAAGTCTTATTTTAATTTTGAAATAATAAAAATTTAAAAATTTTTTATTTTAACATATCCCAAATATTATGGTAGTTGAACCTTCCTGTTTATTCTGGGGGCCAGTACATAATATTTACATTATGGTGAAGAACTTTATAGAGAGAATTTAAAAGTATAGTTACATCACTTTAACAATTTGCTTTAAATTTCTCTCCAAGGTCAGAACTCATGGAACCTTGAAAGGTTTTTTTGTGGAGTATAGGAAAAGTAAAAATTAGGAAATTAAGGAAAGAGAGCGGTAAGGAAAATTTCCCTTAAGCAAGGTCAGTGTGTAAGATATTATAACAATACCAGCAGTTATGAACTAGCATTTATTGCATGCTTACCATCTGTTAGGCATTGTTCTTTATAATTTATGCTTTACACATATAAATTCATTTCATTACAACCCTTGCTTACGAGAACAGGATCATGTTGTACCTACTGTTTTACAGCTTGTTTGCTGCCACTTAAAATATCTTAGACAACTTCATACACCAGTAATCATAGATAGGTATGATTTTTCATTACATCTTGAAGTACTATTATTCAGATACCATAATGAGAGTATTGTTGGTCATTTAGATTATTTTCAACTTTTTAGTGGTTTTAAAGATGAATCCAATGAACATTCTTAAAATTATCCTATTTACCCAAAAATAATGCCTCAGAAAAGAGGCAGTTGGCTTTATATTCAAGTCTTTACATAATCTCATGATACAGAATTTTCTCAGTGAGGTCATTATCTACAAAGTACCGGTGGACAAAACACATTAGCTTGAAAAGTCCTCAGTTTAATGCTAGTTTAAATTTTTTTTTTAATGCTAGTTTATGAAGGATAGAAAGCACCTGGCAAAATTTGGGGAGAATTGGGATAAGGAGCAAGGAAGCAAAGGAATCTAACCCATAATCATTCTAGGGCAGTGACTTCATGGTTGCAGATATTGGGGGTGTATTCTACCTAAGTCTTTTAAAGAGTGCTTTTAAGACTCCATTGTAGAGTCAGAGAGGTTACTGTGGTCATCACAGACATGCACCTAAAGGGAAAAGGAAAATGCCAGCTGACCCAGTGTTGTGCTTATGGCTTGGAATGAAGCTTCCTTGGATAATACTGTACACAGTTTTGTAAAGTGCTACATCACAAATGACTTGAAATTGAAGACAGTGTCTTCTGCACACCTGTGATGATTCAGGCACTTCATAGATGGCACTTCGTAATTCTTACCATATCGCATAATGAAACACATTATGTCTGCTTGTCCCACTTCTAGTGATGCGGAGATTAATCAGTGGGTTTAGTGCATCAACCTCATCTCTCCTTTCTAAAGCTCCCCAGCAGCCATCCCTTCTGTGGTTTTAGCATCCATTGATTATTTTTTTCCCCAGATCAGTTTGTTCATGAAAGATTGCCAGATGGTAATTTTCTAATTCTGTAATTACTAATGTACTTATAAACTGTGTTCCTCTAAACAGAACTTACCCTCCTTGACTATTTGGTTACCTTGACAAATAGTTCACAAAGGAAAGGCAGAATAAATAGTCTGTTCTTTCTCTTTATTAATTTTTAAAGTTGGGACCCTGACCCTAGCAATCTCCAGTGGTGGCCATTTTGAAAGTATCTTATAAACTCATGGATTTTTAAAAGTACTTGATTTGCCTCAGTTTGTGCATTGTCATTCATATTGATGCTCACATCGGTGCATCATCATAAGCCGGGGGAGAATTTGAAGATAATCTCCCTGGCTTATGGTGTACCTCTTGTGGTCTCGCCACGTAGGTAATCTCTGATCACTGCTTTGCTGACTGGCATGCCATGCACAGTTCCTGTCTCATAGCTAGATAGAATTGACCATTTCTCTGAGGAACCCTCTTCCTGTCAGAGGTGTATGGTATTTGGGACCGTGGTCTGGGTGATCGAGATGCTCATTGCTGTTACGGGGTCTCTGCTTCTAGGCCTTTCAGCAAGGAAGAAGGATTTTGTTTTTCAGAGGAAAAAAAATCACATTTATATTGATATTCCCATTTCAAATGTAAGATTATTGAGTTTTTACTTACCTTTTTGGAATTTATACATACATTTCTTTTACATTTAAAGTCTCAGTTTTTAGTAACATTATCCTAATAACCCAATTCTTTTATTCTATAGTATGCCTAAAATAGCTTCAGAATAACAATACCAGTATCACTAATGACAGACTACTGAGTGCAATTTAAATTTGTTTTGTCTTTTCCCCCCTTAGAATCAGTTGTGATATGGATATCCAGACTGTCCAGAAAACATCCAGCTATGAATGCCTCTCTTTTTCGTATTACGTGGCTGGATACTGTCTGGACAGCCCTGATATAGTCAAAATTCTTTTTGAAAGTCAGTTGAAGTAATTGTTTATACTGTGTGACCGCACTGCCATTTTGATGTGTTTTGGTTTGTATCCAGTTTTTAGGATTTTCTTCCTTTTTAGTTACAAAAATATAACATTCCAAAATCAAAACTTATACAAAAAAGATACATTCCCAGAAGTCTCACTTTTATTCCTTCCCCCTTCACTCTCTTTCATCCCTCCCCCCTGTGTAACCACTGTTCTTTTTGGTGTCTCCTTACACTTTTAAAAAATTTAAGCAAAAATGTATATATAATATTCCGCATCTTTCTTATCCTGCATTTGCATACCGTAAAAAGAGTATTTTGCATCTTGTTCTTTAGCTTCCCTCTGAAAACTAGCAGTCACTAATGAGATATGTATTAAATATGTCAGTGTCTCTTGCCATGGTAAAGTACTGATGTCACATAAGCACATATGTTCACTGAAACACCTGTTCCTGAAGGTTTATTCATAATAGCCCAAATCTGGAAACAACCCAAACCGTGGTCCACCCATACCATGGAATCCTAAGTAATGAGTAGAGGTGAGCTACTGATACACAGAAGATCCTCCATCTCTGGGGACTTATGCTGTATGGTTCCATTTATTATAGCATTCCTGAAGTGACCGAATTAGAGAGCCGGAAAGAGGGTTGGGGAAGGGGAGGGAGGTGGTTGTAAACATAAAGGTAGCCCAGGATCCTTGTGATGGAGCTTGTTCTGTAGTCTGACTGCAGTGGTGCTCACACAAAGCTACACGTGGAACTAAACACACACACCTGAGTGCACGTAAAACTGGTGAAAGCTGACGAGGTTGGTGACGCGTATCAAGGTCAGTTTCTGGTTGTAATACTACTGTGGTGTAGGGATATGGGGGAAGCTAGGTGAGGGGTATTTGGGGTCTCTCTGGTATTATAGCAGCATATGAGTATGAATCTACAATTACCCTAAAATAAGAAGTTGTTGTTTTTTTAAGTGAAGCTGTTTGATGAGATATGATAAAAAACGTGAATTTGTATATGGCAACCAAAATCAGTTACTAAATTTAAAGTAGGCATTTGACTATTTTATTTACATCTCTGCTTATTTAAATTTGTCCCAAACTTGTTTTTGAATTTACTTACAGGAAAATTTTGGAATTATATGGTATAATTTGTCCTTGGGGCATATGCAGCAAATGTTTAGGTTTGAGCGAAGTTATCTCTCTTTTCAGAAAGCAAGGTTAGGTGTCAGTGTAGCTTTCTGTTTTATCTGTTTTTTTTCTCCAGCTTCCCTAAAAAGCTTATGAGGGTGTAAACCATGTCTTGTCTGCACTGCGATGTAGTCCCAGGGTATAGTACAGTGTCTGGAACATAATAAAAGCTCAGTTAACATTTGGAAGTCAATCTCAGGTATTTCCGAATACGACTAGTGTTTCTTCACAGGTAGGAAGAAGAAAGCTTAAAGGACTTAAATTTATGAAAAATCTAAATACTAAAATAAGTGGAAATTACTTTGAAGGTAACTATAAATAATAATATGAAATTAGGAAAAGGATAAATTTCCTTGGGATATTAAAATCATCTTGAGACTTTAAAATTTTATGAAAGGATGGGGGTTTCCTGGTGGTGTAGTGGCTAAGGCTTCGATGCTCTGAATGCTGTGGCCTGAGTTCGATTCCCAGCCAGGGAGCTACCCACCAAAAATAAATCAATAAAATAAAATAAAATTTTATGAAAGGAGATCCTGGCCAGTGAATCTTTGCTACACTCATGATCACTAATCTGTCAACTCCCTATTGAACTGGTCAAAATTCCAAGCATAATAACACATAGTCTTGGTAGAACATAGCAGGTTAACTGGCACTTTATGAACTGTTACCGCTTCTTAAGTGTTTTTGTGGTATCTTTTAAAGTATAACAAAAGGAACTTTCAGGACTCTACCCTACAGAAAAGAAAGTGCTAGTATGTAAGTGTAAGCATATTATCATAGCATTAGTTTCACCAACCAAAAATGTGAACCAGTCTGGATGTCTGCCTGTGAGCAGAGTAGGGTTGGAAGAATTGTGTTGCACACAGGTAGCACGAAATACTACACAGCTATTAAAAAGAAATGGTTTAAATATGTATTTATTAACCTGGAAAGATATTTATAACATATTAAGAGGAAAAAAACAGTTTCATAATACAATCCCCCTTTTTAAATAAAAATGTACAGTTGAGTGGAAACCTTAAATATGCATGGGTCTATACAGGCTGTATGCCCACACAAAAGGAGTCGAAAGGATGCACACCCAACTTTTAACATTGATCACCTCCACTGGCTGGGTGGTAGAGGGCAGAAAAGGAAAGCTACTAGCTTTTTCTTTGACTTTCTCTCTGACTTGACATGTATACTTTATAAAAAGCAAAAAATAATTTAAAAGGCCTACAAAAAATTCTTCTCCTTTGAAAAGAAAAGAAGTGTGAACTCATGTTAGGCATTATAAAAGGACTAAAAAGGAGTCATTCATGGAGTGGTATTGTTATTTCCCATGGTAAGGGGGGGTGGGTTAGTTGACTTGCTATATTCATCTTCCATTTTCTTTTTCTTATTTTCTTTTAATAAAATTTAGTTTTGTGTTTCATCATTTTGACCGTTATTTTCTTGATTTTCATTGTAAAAGTATGCCTGAATTTTTCCATAATAAAGGTCCTTCTATCTAAATCTTTCCTTCTCTTTCTGATCTATTAATGTGATTGTTCAACTTTCTTTAGCTTGAAGATGATATTATTGTCAAACAGAATTACTTTAACACTATAAAAAATTTTGCTCTTCAACTTTCTTCTGAAGAATGGATGATACTTGAGTTCTCCCAGCTGGGCTTCATTGGTAAGAAAAGTGTCAGATTATCTACTTTTCAGAAATAACTGTGATTCTTGGGATCTTAGACTAATTGTTTTTTGTTTGTTTGATTTTGTTTGTTACCTTAAAGTTGTCTTTTTCTGTGAAAGTGGATTGCTTCTGAGGAAATTTAGCTTATGTAAACTTCCATGTATGAAACGATGGAAGTGAACCCAAAATAGCATTTGGAGTCGTCTAAGATTATATTAATCTAGAGAATTGTCCCCAGGTAAAGCCAAATATGGTCCTAATGAGCATATCTGAGTTCTTTCTGACACCCTAGTTCCTCTTTTCTAGCCCAGTGCTTTTGCAAGATTGGGATTCTTTTAAGAAGAATGCCACAGTAACAGTTTTCTAATATGAATTCCTTGTTATTTGATGTAATCCATGAAGTTTCTGTTCTGTGATTAATTTGTATTCATTTGTTGCTTTTATTGACTAGCCAGAGTGCTCATTTTAAATGTTTTTTTCCACTAAAATTCCTATATTATCCAACTGAAGAGAATATATTTAAAATTGAAAATTTCAAGGAAATTTACAGGTTTTAAAAACACCTAGAGGATAACATTTCACTTCCTATAGTACTTTAAAACTTTAGGTAATAGAGGCTGGGTGATCTTGTTAATCATTTATCTCAAACTTAATTTGAGTCAGAAAACATCTTGTGAAGATTTAAGTGAAGATAGAATTAGGAGTCCTTGTTTTTTTGCATTTATTAATGAGTTTAAAATTTTTTTATCTAAACCTCTTAAGTTCCTTTTTTTTATGGACAAAATCTTAATAAGACATGAAGGGAAAAAAAAAACTCTTGACTTGCTTCTTTGAGTCCTTTAAGCCAGTAATTGTATGATAGATTTTGTAATAGAGAAAAGTCAGGAGTTCAGTACACCTAGATGATAGCTTATTGGTTAGCTAAAGCAAGTTTGTTTTTGATAAGACAAGTGGGGACATTATTCAAAATGATTTATAGTTGAAAGCACAAGCTTTAGTGTATCTGTTGTTTAGATTTCACCTACTTAAGCCATATTGATGCTTGGTTTCTTTATTACAGCTATTGACTGGGAATGTCTTTTCAGGTAAAATGTTTCAAGCCCCAGACCTCACTCTGATTGTGGAATTCATATTTATGTTCTATAAGGAGAAGCCCATTGATTGGCTCTTGGACCACCTTCTCTGGGTGAAAGTCTGCAACCCTGAAAAAGATGCAGTAAGTTAATTTCTTATGTGTGGAAGAGGCTTCTTTTCTATATTTCATGAAAGGGAGCCAAATTTTGTAAATGAACAGTTAAATAGGTGTTTCCACTTTCCATTTTAAGTACTACTTTCTTGAGCTGACAAAAAGTTCTTATATTAGAGAGACTTTTAAATAGCAATGGGAAAATTCTATAAATCAGTGAATCCCACCTTTCTTTAAATTGCTGATAAATGTCTATAGTGTTTTTGGACTCTGCTATCTCATTGCTGTTGGCTCTGGGTATTGATCATGTTGTCCTATGTAGAGTGTCGTTTCAATTTTCTTCATATTCTTTGTCAACTCTTTTTTTTTTTTTTTTCAAATATTAATACTTTGGGGACAATATCGGATCCCAGCACATTTGGAAATAAGGAATAAAATAGAAGTAATATTTTATACCAAAACAATGGCAAGTCAAAAAAGTACCTTTCAGTGTACTATTAATACTTGGAAGAAATCAGTGTTCATATTAATATGGTGACCTTTGGGGTCGTGGTGGCAGTTAAGTAAGCAAACAGTTGATTTTCATTTTGATTATTCAAATGTCAAGTTATTTCCATAGAAATCTTAGTACAAAAATTAATTCGATATGTTTTCCTTGTCTAATTTGATTTGTACCTCTGGAAAAAAAACAAATTTTTATTTATTTGGTGTAAGCATACATAAAATATGAATGTATACATTCTTAACACTGAATGTCAATTTTGACATGTAATAACAAGGAAATATTTATTATAAACATATGTCACTGTAGGGTTGACATAACATTTATTCTAACAAATAAACATTTAACTGAATTTGACTTTATGACCTTATATTCCCTAGAATAGTTTTATTATCCTACCTGCCAATTAGGTTTTAGGACACTATCTTTTGGTATCTATAAGCTATCATTGCATTCTTTTTCTTTCTGATTTATTTTGCTTAGCATGATAATCTCAAGATCCATCCATGTTGTTGCAAACAGCAGTATTTCATCTTTTCTAATGGCCAACTAATATTTCACTGTGTATATATACCATATCATCTTTATCCAGTCATCTATCAAAGGACACTTTGGTTGTTTCTATGTCTTGGCCACCATGAATAATGCTGCAGTGAATATTAAGGTGCATATATCTTTGCAGACAAAAATTTTCAGATTTTTTTGGGTAGGGACCCAGAAGAGGGATTGCTGGGTCATATGGTAACTCCATTCTTAATTTTTGGAGAAACTTCCATACTGTTTTTCATAGTTTCTATACCAGTTTACATTCCTACCAGCAGTATATGAGGTTTCCTTTTTCTCTACAACCTCTCCAATACTTGTTATTATTTGTCTTGTTGATAATAGCCATTCTTACAAGTATGAGGTAGATATCTCATTGTGGTTTTGATTTGTATTTCCCTAATTGCTAGTGAAGTTGAGCATTTTTTTAGTGTATCTGTTGACCGTTTGTATGTCTTAGGAGAAGTGTCTGTTCAGGTACTCTGCCCATTTTTTAATTGGATTATTTATTTTTTTGTCATTGAGTTATATGAGTTCTTTGTGTATTTTGGATATTAGCCCCTTATTGGAGGGATTGTCTGCAAATATCTTCTCCCATTCGGTTGGTTGCCTCTTGTTTTGTTGATGGTTTATTTTACTGTGCACAAGCTTTTTAGTTTGTTATAGTACTGTTAATTTATTTTTGCCCTTTGATTCCAAATGATAGCTTTGCTGGGTAGAGTAATTTTGGTTGTAGGTCCTTGTTTTTCATGACTGAATATTTTGTGCCAATCCTTTCTGGCCTACAAAGTTTCTGTTAAGAAATCAGCTGATAAAATTGTTTCATGTGAGCTCCCTTGTAGATAACTAACTGCTTTTCTCTTGCTGCTTTTAAGATTTTCTCTTTGTCTTTAAGCTTTCGCATTTTAATTATGATTTCTCTTGGTGTGGGCCTCTTTGGATTCATCTTGTTTGGGACTCTCTGCATTTCCTGGGCTTGTATGTCTATTTCCTTCTCCAGGTTGGGGAAGTTTTCAGTCATTATTTCTTCAGATAAGTTTTCAGTTACTTTCTCTCTTCTTTTGGTACCCCTGTGATACAAATGTTGCTATGCTTGATGTTGTCCCAGGGTCCCTTTAACCATTCTCATTTTCAAAAATTTTTCTTGCATTTTGCTGTTGTGGTTGGGTGTTTTCTGCTTAAGTAGCAATTCTACGAATGCCACAAAAAGGACCCTAAAAATATGTGACTTGGGATTATGAAATGAATTTGGATTTTTCTTTTCAATATTCATTCACCTGAAGGACTTCTCATTTTTCAGATAAGGACAAGATTTCACTTTATAATGTATTTTTCCCCTAATATTTATAACACTTTATAATGTAACACTAATATTTTTTTCCCTGCTATTTAGAAACATTGTGATAGACAGAAAGCAAATCTGCGAATTCGCTTCAGACCTTCCCTCTTCCAACATGTTGGTCTGCATTCTTCACTAACAGGAAAAATTCAGAAACTTACGGTTGGTGATTTAATTTGATTTTTCTCATGCATATACAATTTGTTATTTAGTGCATTATCATTGATCTTCTTAAGTATAAATAAGCTATGTGTTGTTTTAATAGCACATATGTCTCTCCTCCTAGGATAAAGATTACATGAAACCATTGCTTCTTAAAATCCATGTAAATCCACCTGCAGAGGTATCTACTTCTTTGAAGGTCTACCAAGGACATACACTGGAGAAAACGTATATGGGGGAGGATTTCTTCTGGGCTATAACCCCAACAGCTGGAGACTACATCTTGTTTAAATTTGATAAGCCAGTCAATGTAGAAAGGTTGGTGATTATTGAAATATATTTGGCTTTACAATTCATACCTCTTTGGGTATTACAGATGTGAGGAGACAGTGGGTCCCAAATGTTGGGTTATAAAATACATTTCCTACAACTCAGTAATAAAATGGGTGTGGCGTTTTCAGATACATTATCAGCATTTAGCATGTTTGATGAATTCTTTTGGTATTTTTGAACATAATTTTATGTGGAGCTCTCCCTTAAAAATCTCAAATTTGTTTTTGCATCCATGTCCTAGAATATCCCCTAAGATTTGAATGAGAGCTGGTTGACTATCCAGCAGTGTGGTTGAAATAATAAATTTAACAGACTCTATCTCTAGTCAGTGGTTTTGCAAATGTTGGATTGCTTTTAGTACATGATGAAGGAATTCACAACCCTTTTATGTTTTTCAACATTTATGCTTATTTTACAAAGTTTAGGACTCCTCCTTATTTTTTATTTAGCAGTCATGATTTCTTCAACCTCAGTTTTGGGTGTGTTCCCCAGACTGTCTGTAGCATTCTTACAGGTGATTTCCCAGAAGAGAATATAATTCTCTAGCCTGTGGCCTATTATGTTATGTGTGCTTGTGTAAGGGCCATTTGGTTTTTAGAATCCACCAAAAGTCATTTGTAATAATTACTCAAGGTGGTCAGAAACCATTCATAGCTATAATGTAATGTTACTAATTTTCTTTTGTAAACTGATTCTGAAGACGAATTTAAGTGTAAAAATATGTTAAGCAATGGGACAATCACTGGAAAAATATAAGAATACTTTTGAGTAATGTTTTATACTTATATGAGTAATATTTGTTTTATTGTTATTTAATGTTCATTTTATACTATATAGTGACAAACTGAACTTTGAGGTATTTTTTACCACACTTAGAGTCATTATAGAATTAGAAACAACAGTTTTCTCTCACTGCATAAATAAAAATACACTCAAACCATGTCTAATTTGTTTATTTTTAGCAAATGGAAGTAATTCCATTGAAGAATCTGCCTAAAAACTGACATATTGGAGATCAAATTTCTTACCATCAAATACATTTATAATTAACCTCTCTAAGGTAGTATTTACATATTCCTATTGAGGCCACATTTCCAGTAGAATACAGTTCTTCTAAAATCATAGTATATATGAATTTTCTTAGAATTCATAGATAGACCCACCCATCCTAGGACAGAGAAGAGGAATCTCTTTTTGATTTCCCAATAACATTTCCTGAGAGGGGAAAAGCAGAAGTTGTATTTATCAATACAGAAATGAAGTGTTAAGAAAAATATTTTCTGACTGTATAACGTGTTTGTTATAAAAAAATTTAAATGTATGAAATATAAGGGAAAAATATTACAACTCCAAGGACAACATTGTGACCATATTGCCATATTTTCTTGGTAATTCTGTGCACTTTCTACTTTGAGATCATGGTCTATATGTAATTTTATATTTTATAATTTAAATTTCCATTATATTCTGTCATAAGCGATTCATAAACATTTTAATGGCTGTACAGCATCCCACTGCATGGCTCTACCGTCATTACTTCTAATGTTAAACCTTTTAGGGTGGTTTTGGGTTTTTCACCATAAATGATCACGTAGTGAACACTTGTGAATGAATCTGTGTAAACTCCAGATTATATTCATAGGTTCTTTTCTTAAATGTGGCTTCTTCCCCACCCATATTTTTGCTTCTGTAGCTGAGATATTGAATGGCCCATGGTTAGATGAAGCAGCATTCCAAGGCAAGATGTCTTAAAAAGAAGTGTCTCAACGAAAATGCTGGAAGTAATTTCTGGTGTAGCTTAAAAGGAGCTTCTTATCAGGGTCTTTTGACCTGTGTAACATTTGAAAATCAAGTCCTCATCACAGGTGATTTCTGCCCACAAATACCATACTATAACTATATCAGAACCATATTGTAATTATTACTTGCTGAGTATTTTTAATTTGCCAGGTGCTTTTTGTCAGTTCTCCTAAACTCCATGGCACAGTCATGTGAGGGTGGGAATGCCTCCATTGTATAGGGGAAACTCAGGCTTAGAAAGCTAATGCAACTTGCTAAAGGTGAACTTCTAGTAAATGAGAGACCCAGGATTTGGATGCAGGTCTTTCTGACTCCTAAGCATAAACTTTTAACCACTTAACTTAACTGGACATAAGTTTTAGTTAGGGCATACCTATCTAGTTTCCACCCTCCCCCACACACTGATGCACACACACTAGTTTTCAGAGTAGCAACATGTAACATTGTACTTATACCCAGACAGTGAATATTTTTAGATTTATCAGAGTACGAGGACTGTCCGGGAAAAATCCAACCATAAATGCCTCTATTTTTCATGTTATGTGGCTGGATACTTTCTGGACAGCCCTTGTATATCATGTAATCATTATTCAAATATTTGTTAACATTGACAAATGCATTCATTCAGATATGTGGAATAAGTTAATTTATTATTACTCTACTAATACTAAAATTATTTGTATTGGATTTGTATTTGTTTTTGAACTTGTCATGACTCATGGTTGCCCTAGTGAGAATTTTCTCTGATAGAAGATACAGTAGTAGTATAGTGCAATTTTAATTATTCCTGTCAGGAGTTTTATATATTTAAAGCAGTGTAAACAGCAACATAAAACTGTCATTAATCCATTAAGTACATTATTACATTAAGCAGCAAACACGCTCCTTCTGACATTTTACCTAAGGGTCGCAGGCAACCTTCCATTTTTAAGTTACCTACAACTATTCAGAATATAATATGCAGTTACTACAAGTTCTAATGTTGTCAGGCTTGTGTAGAAAGCTTTCTCTGAGGTAAGGCCACCTTCGTGAATCTTTGTAAAATCTAGTCTGACTAATACTTCTATTTTTCTGTTTGTATTTTCAGTTATTTGTTCCATAGTGGCAACCAAGAACATCCAGGAGACATTCTGCTAAACACAACTGTGGAAGTTTTGCCTTTGAAGGTATGACTATTTTTTCCCCTTAATTTTCCTTAAGAACTAATACCAGTAGAGTTGGTTTAAGGCTGTTCTTATTTATGAAGTGAAAGAAATTTCTCTTGATTGCGTGACCTCAGTGGTGAGTTACACTAATTTTTATTTATTTATGTATTTATTCATTCATTCATTCATTCATTTTTATTGTTAGACTTACTGGGGTGACATCTGTTAGCAAGGATTATATAGGCTTCAGGCATACAATTCTACAGTGCATTGTCAACTTGATGTATAATAAGTTCATTAATTCATTTTTAAATATGAAACAGCTAGTATATTTTCTCCTTTAACTTACTCATAGAATGAGCCCTTCGTTTTGTTTCTTATTGGATACTTGGAAGTTTGTACAAGGATGATAAATGAATCATTTTTTTTACTTTAACATTTGCATGCTGCTCATATTTTGAGTCCCAAAATACCATGTGGTTTTAATGCTTGTTGATTAATTCACAAAATTAATGTGTTGGTCTCAATACAGAAATTTAAGGAATGCTTAGACGTCTTTCAAGTTAACACAGAGTTCTTATGTACATGTTTAATAGAAGATAGTGTTTATTAATTGGTTTAAATTTAAAATTCTTTGAAATTTAAATTTTCTAACCACCACTGTATTATGTATACTGAGGGTACCAAAAACATGTATACACATTTTAAGCGATGTTATCTATGTATTACTTTTTGAAGTTGAATTGAATTATAGTAGAAACATGTAGGGTGATGTTCGCTCAAAAGATGGCGTTACAGTCAAAGAAAATGGCTGAAGCACGGTCGTCGTTCGAGGAGCGCAAGACCATTTGCCAGGACAATGGACAGGACGAAGAGGTGTGGTTGAGTTTCCCCCACGTTCTCCTGATTTAACACCCCTTGACTTCTACTTGTGGGGGAGCCTAAAGGATGTGATATACTGTACAAAACCAGCTACACTAGTATTTCAGGAAAGAATTAAAACGGCATGCACAGCAATACTGATGGACACCTTGGTCAGCATTGCTCAGGCAGTAGTTTGCTGTAATCAGAAGTGTCTGGACACTGATGGTAACCACTTTGAGCACCTCTTGTAATTGCTAAAGTTAAATGTGACTTGTATTTATCTTTTGCCATCAGTATATATTGAGTATTACAATTTTAATCCAGTTTTTTCCTTTCTTAAAATGTGCATACATTTTTTTGGAACCCTCTGTAGCTTCCGATGATGGTAGAAAAAAGAACACTCATATTGATAAAGCCTTTTAAGGTTCAAGACTGAAATAACATTTTATTTTTTGGAAACAGCTGTGCCAAAAATGGCACTTTTATATTTATTGAGGTATGTTAATAACTTAGCTTTGTTTTAAATAGAAGTAATTATTTATAAAATTAATGTTTTTGTTCTGTTTTAGAGTGAAAGTTTGGTACTAAGCAAAGAAACCAAAGACAAACGATTAGAAGATGGTTATTTCAGAATAGGTAATACCTACTTTAAACTCATAAAAAATATCCTTTATTTTTCTGGACTTACTCCTAAAGTAATTTTAAATGCTTTTGAAATGTTCAACAGCTTTAGGATTATAATTACCAATGTACTACAAGTTTTGTTTTTGCATTTTAGTATATACTTTTCTAATCTTAACCCAACTAGGATTTCAGATCAAAGATTGATTTACTGGTTTCCTTTTCTTTCTCCACCTGTCATTTCGTTGTTGATATTCACTGAGAGATAATCTGCCCTCAGCCGCCTTCTGCAGCCTCTTAACTGCATCACTTAAGCTACTCTCATGGTCTCAGCAACATCCATATGGCAGAATCTGCCCCAATCCTGAGCTTTCGATCTGTATTGAGGTACCCACTGACATCTACTCTGAGCATCTGTAATATGGACATTTCTTTACTGGTAACCACAATTTTTGCTGTCACAACTGATCTAGTTACCTGAGCCTAACCTTGAGACACCCTGAACATCCCCTATACACCTTTACTGTGCATTCGCATAGAAGTATCTGTATCTGAATGTGTGGTCACCCTATCTGAGACATTGCTCTCGGCCCTCTGCCTCTGTGTCTGAGCCAGAGAAGGACTGCATCCACCTGTGTCCTTTGGCTGGCTTCCCAAAGAGCCACTGCAGTTACCTTTGTAAGATGTTGGTACCATAATTATGTTAACCTGGGTACAAACTAGTGACTTTCTGTTATTGCATTCCTTAGTTCCCACCCACTTTCACACCTTGCTGCTTTCTGTTTATTCTCTATTCCTGCAGTCCCAAGACTCTTGTCTCCTGAATGTCCCATGCTCTCATGTGCAGCGTATCTCTGCCATTTTTTTCAACTGAAACGATCGGTTGATATTTCTCTTCCTAATGAATGCTTTCTCATCCTTTTTTAAAAAAATATATTTTTATTAAAAATAGAGCTAACATACAATAGTATATTAGTTTCAGGGGTACACCGTAGTTATGCAACATTCATATACTTAAGGAAGTGTCCCTGTGGTAAGTCCTGCAACCATCTGACACCACACTAATTACTGACTACATTTCCTGTGGTGCATATTACATCTCCAGGCCTTAATCGTTTTACACCTGGACATTTTGACATCTTATTACCCTTCACCTTTTTGGCCCTTTTAAAATTTTTCTATTATACTGTACACTCCATATTATTTTACATTAATTTCAGATGTACAGTGTAGTGAGTAGACATTTACATAATTTAAGAAGTGATCCCCCTGATTAGTCTGTATTATATACATAGTTATTCCCACATTATTGACTATATTGCCTATGCTTTACTTTACATCCCCCTGACTGTTATTTTGTAACTGCTAATTTGTACTCCTTAATCCCTTCCCCTTTTTACCCTTCTGCCCCAACGCCCTCCCATCTACCACCCCAGCAAATCTTGTACCAGTCTGACACCATACATAGTTGTTACAAGATTGACTGTATTTCTGATGCAATACCCTACATCCTCAAAAGTACTTTGTTACAACAAATTTGTACTTTTTCACCCACATTCCCAAACCCCTCCCATCTGGCAACCATCAAAATGTTCTCTGTATCTATGAGTTTGTTTCTGTTTTTTTTTAATTTTGTTCCTTAGATTCCACACATAAGCAAAATTGCATTGCATCTGTCTTTCTCTGACCCTCCACTCAGCACAATAGCCTCCAGGTCCATCTGTGCTGCCACAGGTGGGGAGAGCCTGTGCCCTTCCATCACTGAGCATATTCCATTGTACATAGATACCACCTCCTCTTTATCTGCTCCACCATCAGCAGACACCCAGGCTGCCTCCACATCTTGGCCATTGTAAATAACGCTGCAATGAACACATAGATGCACATATTCCCTCGAAGTAGTGTTTGGGGTTTCTTTGAATAAATACCCGGAGTGGCATTACTGGTTCCTTCTTTGTCTCTCGTTATAGCCTTTGGTTTAAAGCCTGTTTTGTCTGGTATAAGTATTACTACCCTCGCTTTGTTGTTGTTGTTGTTGTTGTTGTTTCCATTTTCATGAAATATCTCTCTCCATTCCTTTACTTTTAGCCTCTGTGTGTCTTTCAATCTGAAATGAGTTTGTTTTCTTATCCATTCAGCTGCCCTGTGTTTTTGATTGGAGCATTTAATTCATTTATATTGAAAGTAATGTTGCTAGATATGTAGTCATTGCCATTTTATTATTCATTTTTTTTTTTATGTTTTGAAGAAGTCCTTCTAATATTCCTTGTAATTCTGCTGTGGTGGTGGTGAACTTACTTAGCTTTTCTTGTCCGAGAAGCTGTTTATTTGTCCTTTGATTTTAAATGATAGACTTGCTGGGTAATCTTGGTTGTAGCTCCTTGCTTTTCATCACATTGAATATATTGTGCCACTCCCTTCTGGTCTGCAAAGTTTTCTGTTGAGAGATCAGCTGAGAGTCTTATGGGTGCTCCCTTATTAGTTACCAGTTGCCTTTCTCTTGCTGCTTTTAGTATTCTTACTTTGTCTTTAACCTTTGCCATTTTAATTATAATGTGTCTTCGTGTGGGCCTGCTTGGGACTCTCTGTACTTCCTGGTCTTGTATATCTAGTTTCTTCACAGATTAGGGAAGATGTTAGTCATTATTTCTTCAAATAAGTTCTCGACCCCTTGCTTTCTCTCTTCTCCTTCTGGTATTCCTATAATTCAAATGTTAGGCTTGATGTTGTCCTAGAGATCTCTTAAACTATCCTCATTTTTTGGGCTTTTTTCTACTTGCTCTTCTGATTGGATGTTTTCTTCTACCTTGTCTCCCACCTTGCTGATTTGATTTTTTGCTTTATTCAGTCTGCTGGTGATTCCTTCTAGTGCATTCTTCATTTCAGTTATTGTGTTCTTCACTTCTGACTGGTTCTTTGTTATGGTTTCTGTGTCCTTCTTTATGCTTCCTGTCTCTCTATTGAAGTTCTCACTAAGCTCCTTGAGCATCCTTATAACCATTGTTTTGAACTCAGTATCTGGTAGGTTGTTTGCCTCCATTTTCTTTAGTCCTTTCTGGAGTTTTCTCCTGTTCTTTTATTTGGGAAGTATTTCTTTGTTTTCTCATTTTGGCTGCCTCTCTGTGTTTTACTATTTATTAGGTAGATCTGCTGTGTCTCCCAGTCTCTGTATATATTAGTTTCTCTGTGGGGCCCTAGAACAGTCTCCCTGATCACCTGCACTGGGTGCTCCAGGTTTGTCCCTTGTATGGGTTGTGTGTGCCTTTCTGTCTTATTTGAGCCTTAATTGCTATTGGTATGTCAGTGGGTGAGATTGACCCTGAGGCTGACTGACTGTGGGGTGTGGCCATGTCCACAGCTTACAGGATGCTGTGTGGGGGCTTATACCACTGAGTGGGATTCACCCCAGCAGCTCCTACTGCCTGTTGAGACTGCCCTTTGTGTGTGTGTGTCTTGTGGACCAATTTGGCTGTGCTCTGCTGTGGTTTGAAGCCACCCACCAGGTGCGTTGCCTCTGGGACCTCTTGGAAGGGACTCCGGTGCAGGCCCAGGTCAGCCACAGCATATGACTTGCCAGGGACTGCCTGGTAGGAGCTACAGAGTGATCCGTGGCTGTTCACTGTCTGTGCTGAACCTGTGGGCCGAGGGCCGAGGACGGCTGCCACCAGTATCAGGTTTAGGGTAGCTCTGCAAAATGCCAGGGAACTTCGAGGCCTGCTGCCACCTGCTGGCTCCTATGGGAGGTTCAGCTGCTGATAAAGTCTCCTGTGATATACAAAGTTGGGAATGGTGGGATCTCATTGAGTCATCAGGGTGGGGTGAGAGGAGTTTACCAAATCAGTTCAGATTCAGATTTGGCCATGGGCAAGGGAGGGCTCAACACAGGAAGGATGGCATCCACCTGTCAGCTGCACTGGAGGAGGAGTTCTCAAAGGGAAAATCGTGACTTCTTCCAGCCCTTGCCCTGAAGGCACACACCTCTGTCTGCAGCTCCCCGACCCCTGTATGTCTCTGACACCTGCCTAGTCACTCCTCCTGCTGGCGCCCCAGGTGAGTGCCTGTGAGCAAGTCTGTGCAGGCCCTTTAAGAGGACGTCTGGGTTTCTTAGAGCCTTCCATCCCACCTGGATGATTAGAATCCCCACTGTTTTGTACAGATATTGTGGGGCCTCCTCTTCCTGGCACCACTACTCCAGGCTGGGGAAGCTGGTATGGGGCTGAGGTCCATCACTTCTCCAGGGGAACCTCTGAGGCCGAGATATCGCTCCTGATTCTCAGCCACCACACGGAGGTCTGGGGCCAGCCCGTTTTTGTGTCTTCACCCCTCCTACCAGTCTCAATGTGGCTTCATCTTTGTCCCCTTAGTTATGAAACTTCCTTTCAGCAAGACTTCAAATGGTTCTCCTGGTTGATTATTCTATAATTTAGTTGTAATTTTAATGTGCCAGTTCACAGAAGGGAGCAGGCACAGTGTTAATCTACTCCACCATGTTGGATCTCTTGCTTTCTCATCCTTTATTACCCAGTTCATTTGCTTCCTTCTCATTCTTTATACCACACTGTGTGATCATATTGTTTCGTAGCTCAGTTGTGTGTGTTTACCTTGGAGAGAGAGGAGCGTGGTTGGTCTCACCTGTCTCATGCAATTAACCGGCGCTGTCATTGGATAGATACTAACTTGGTAAATGACAATATATATTTTTACTTAAAGTAATGCTTTTCTTAGTGGTAGGCAAGGGAGAATATTGGTGAATAATACTGTAGGTTTACAGGACAGATACATTCTTATAACTCTGGAGCAGTTTTTTCTTTGGTATCATTCTACATCTATCTATCACTTGCTTTTTGCTACAAGGCTTGAACATTAACCCTAATTTCTATAGTTTTGGTGGGTAGATGAGTTTATTTTCATATTTGGGTTATATCTTAGCCCACTTCTAGAAATGTACATAAAATTAGCTGAGTATACAAGACATTCATTAACCCTATTATCTTTCAGTTATTTAATTTCTGAGAATGTTGTGTTCTAGATTATGAAAGTAGCATAAGAAATAGAGACATCTATAGTATCTCGGCAATAATTTGACCATCTTAAACATCAAATCATACATATTTAAAACCAGAAGAGAACTATGGATCATTAAACCCAGGACCTCGTGTAACAAAAAAAAGAGCAACTGATTTTTTTCAATTGAATATAAAAAAATTTTGCTCCCTTAAGAAGTATGCTTTAGTGGCATGGTATGTGAGAGGCTTTGCAGACCTTCTCCCTAGTGAAAGAACCGCAACTGTTGAAAATTATTTTTAAAAAATACAGTACATGGAGAAATATTTACTCATGAAAATCAGAATCTCAGTGAGAACATTAAGAGTCCGAGGCACTGGAGCTCTCACCTGCTCCATTACCCACGCTGCCCAAGCATACAAAGGGCTACTGCTACAGTCCAGTGCTCTGCACGTAAAGCAGCGGTGTCACTCCAAGGGAAGGGGGCTGCTGTCCCTGCCAGAGGTCCTAAGTGGTGGTACAGAGATTTTCTCTAGGGGCCAGGAGGCCGTAAGAACACAGAGCTCTGTAGCTCCCCCTAAGGGGACTGACCGAAACAGCGTAGGGAAGTTCTAGCTTAAGCGCACTGTGGCATGTGCAGTCAGGATTTTGGTGGTTAAGCAGTGAAGAGGAGAGTGGTAGCTACATTCCAGCTGAATTGCAGCCAGTCCAGAAGTTTTGACAAAGAACTAGGAAGAGAACACTCGTCCGTAGTTTCCTTTTTCATTTTTCCCTTCTATATTTTGCTTAGCTACCAGACCACTGGGTTTAAGGAGAGAGGTTACATTCGTTGTTTGGAAAAATAATTCATGGACATGGTACCAAATACAAATTTAAAAGGGCAAACTTAAATCTCATTCCCTCTTCTTTCTCCTTCTACCCAGTGCTTCCCAGAGGCAATTCCTGTGATTTGTGTCCTTCTGGAAGTATTCTATTCCTAAATAAAAATATGAGCGTATTCTTTAAAAACAAATTATGTACAAATGGTAATATACTCTACAACCTTGTTCTGCATCTTGTTTATTCACTCAACATAAGTAAATGTGGAAGATGAAAATTTTTAAAAATTTTAAGTATTTCAAATGTTCAAAATGATGCAAATATAATACAATGAATATCTGTGTATCCACCTTAAGATTTGCCAGCTGAGTTGTTCTTCCCTAGCATCTGCTTTCCCCCTTCTACCCAAGGTTAGCTGCTGTCCTAAATTTTGTGGTTACCATTTCCATGTACGCTTTACTGCATATGTGTAATACATCCCTGAACAATGCACAGTGTTATTTTGCTTATTTTAAAATTTGATATAAATTACATCATTCTGTAGACTACAAGTTTTTCTCTCAGCATTGTGAGATTTATTCATGTGGATTTGTGTATATATGGTTCATTCATTTTCACTGCTGTGTAGATTTCCATTCATGAATATATATCACTGTCTATTTTCCTGTTTGGCATAAAGTTTGTTTCCATCTTTTTGTTATTCTCAGAAATGCTGATTTGAACATGTATGCACATGTGTGAGAGTTTCTCTACAATATAGACTTAGGAATAGCAGTAAGTCTCCAACTGCATTCAGCTTTACTCCATTCTTTTTATTCTTTTAATTGGCTGCCCACTATTCCCTTGTATTAGCATATCATACTTTATTTAGCCAGTCTCCTAGTCATAAACACCTAGGTTGTTTGCAATTTTTGCACATGCAAGAGCGTATCTGCAGAATAAATTGCTGGGTGTTTTAATGAGGCCAGTTATAATATTTTGTAATTGTTTTTCTAATTAAACGAGCTCATCAGGTGACAGTATCAGGTCTCTCATTAGTTACAGTGTTTCAAGTTTCACTGTATTTTTCAACACTGACTCCCTGTCTAACACATGTAATACATGTGTTAGTACTTCCTACCCCTGTTCAGCCCCACGTACGGACAGACTTCTATGAAATAAATTTATTAATTGAATAAAAACATTACTTTTGAAGCTCATAAGTTAATATTTCTTACATAAATGAACATAAGCATTCTCTAGTATAATTTTCAATTTGAATCTGTCTTACCATACAAGGAGCCTAGTCAATCTATTGTAAGACTCTTGAATAGACTGTAATTGAACAGCACAAGAGTCAGCAAACTCTAGCCCATGGGGAATCTGCCCCACTGCCAGTTTTTGAATGGACTGTGAGCTAAGAATGTTTAAAACGTTTTTTCATTGTTTACTTTTACTTTTAAATGGTTGAAGAAAATAAAAATATATTTGATATGTAAAGATTATAAGAAGTTCAGATTTCAGTGTCCATAAATAAAGTTGTATTGGAACACAGCCATGCTCATCTGTTTGTGAATTGTCTGTGTGCTTTTATGCTGCAACAGCAGAGAGGAGTGGAGGTTGAAAAGAAATGGAGGTGGCATTTTTTGAATTGCTCCGTCACTGCAGATAGCCGTGCTGCATTCAGGATTTGATGGTGTTTCGTGTTCCACACATATCACTATACTGTGACACTTAAAAAAAAATAATAACCGATGCTTACCCAAATAAGAAAAGTGGACTCTGAATGCTTTTTAACACAGTGGAATGAGGATAATTTTGCGATGGTTGAGGACACATCATTGGGGTTATTATGCAGTGACGTAGTAGCGGTGCTTAAAGGCTGCTTCACCATACTGAGCACTCATAACAGTATTCCCAACTCACAGTAAAGGAATGGTCATGATAATTTTAAATGGAATGTTTCATCACAGCAGAATTTCTTCACAAAAATAAAAAACCCAAATGAGGCTGCAACCAGAGTGAGTTTCAAAATGGCTTATGTGTTAGCCAAGCAAGTAACACCATTTCCCAATGGTGAGTTAATTAAATCACATCTCATTGAAGCAGCCAAAGACACATGTGCAGAGAAGATAAATTTAATTTAAGACTGTTTGGCCTTCAGCAACAACAGTTGCTTGGAGTTGAGGACTGTGGGAATAATATCAGTAGTCAGAAAGCAAAACAAATGATTTGAGTTTTCCTTGGCTCTTGAGTTGACAGATGTGGTGATCTGCTGCCCAGCTGTTATATGAAGTCAGTGCCAAGTTTGAAGTAACTGAAGAATTGGTCTCTGAATAGTCTACAGAAAACTTGTATTTTCAAACCAGTTGAGGAAACACAAATTTCCTACAACCTTAAGTGGAACTTGCTAAGATAGGTTACAATGAATGGTGGTAAAAATGTGTGCAGGAAAAGAAGGCTTACTTGGATAAATTTACAAAACTTGTGAAAATGGAAGCGTTTTAAAGCCTAAGGTGGTTACTTATTTTATACATCAGCAGGTACTTTACAGAAAATATTTGAATACGTCATACACCATTATTTTATTGAACCAGTCGTGTCTACAGTGAACTTACTCACTCATGAACTTCGCCATGATTAGTTCTGTGAATTTTGTCAGAAATAGGAACTGAATGTCCTGACTTGCCTACCGCACAGCAGTTCTGGGCTTAGCACTGATAAAATCTTATTGTGATTTTTTTTTTCTTTTGAGCTCAGGAACAAGATTGAAATTTTTCCAAGTGAGAAGAACTGCCCTCAGCCACTATTATCTCTTTGAAAATTAATTTTCAGTGAAGCCTTGATAAAGTTTCTTAGTGAATTCATCCTAAAATTACAAGACAACACAGAATTTATATGCAAAATTTATATTACAGTCAAGTCACTTTGATGACAACATTATTTGAACTACAAGTAATATCAAACTAATTGAGGAGCTTCCGTGTAACCTTTGATTGAAAGTGACATACCTGCAATATAATACACTAGAAGGCAGATATCAAAGAAGAACCTAATAGAATAAATACCTTTTGAGTGATGGATATACTCCATTAAAATCATGTGCTTGTGGACTGATGTCAATATTTAGGTCGTGTGAAAGGAAATATTCAGGATAAAATATATAACATCTCACTGATCCACATTTAACACGACCGTTTGCAGTTGATTTTGATAAAGAAGCCTAACTTTGAATTCCAGTTCATTGAAATGTTATCATTCAAAAGGAATTATGTTCTCTTTAGTATACATGTGTGAGGGGGGAAATTGTGCTCAGTTGTTATATTTTTAATTTCATCAGTAAAAACTTTGTGGAAATTTGTTTTCTCTCTGTATGTAGGTATCTACATGGTTTCCTCATCTTTCCTCTAGGCCCACAAAACCCAAAGTATTTACTGTCTGTCCTTTATAGAAAAAGTTTGCCAATCCCTGGCGTAAAGAAATGTGGCTCAGAGCCACCCTTTTTCCTGTCACCACTTCAACACCATTTTTGGTTTTGTTTTAAGAAGAATATTCCTCACAGCAAGAAAAATTGGGTATAGAGCACGTTACCTTTTATGGAAGTTCTTGGTCCTTATTCTTACAGGAGAGCTTTTTCAGCTTATTTATAATAGAGTTTTATACTGTAAATGCCCAGAGAAGCTATTACTTACTTCCTTTTACATTGACCGTGGAAAGAATACAGAAAGAAGAGATTGAGCCCCTGCTCCAGGCCAGCCATTGTATGGATAAATAACGCACTGAAATTTGCTATTACTGACTTAGCCCTCCAAGTGGTCAGACTGAGTCATGGCACAGAGTATATTTTGGTCCGGTTTGAGTAAGTCACATTTTGTTAAAAGCCTGTGTGTTAAAATATTGCTACTGCAAGAACAGATCTATTTTTGTTTTGTTTTGAATTTGCAGTAAGAACAAGTACAGCTCTGCCTCTTTAAATGGGTTGCTTCTCATGTTTTGTATTGTTTCGTTTTGTTTTGGTTTGGTTTTTTTTGGGGGGATAGTTCCCTGGCTGGGAATCGCTTCTCATGTTTTTAAGTGTGCACTACTTATGAAAATTTTTAAAGTTGAATAAAAGTAGAAAGACGGAAAAAATTCACACATGCTCTGTCTGAAAACCTCCCTTGGACATATTTTGGTGTTTTCCTTTCCTGCTAAGTCAGTGATATTTGATGTGCTTATTCCAGTCCACCCAACAAGTGTTGGTTTTTATTTTGAAGGAAAATTTGAGAATGGTGTTGCCGAAGGAATGGTGGACCCCAACCTAAACCCCATTTCATCCTTTCGACTTTCAGTTATTCAGAACTCTGCTGTTTGGGCCATTCTTAATGAGGTAAGACCATCTATTACATCAATGAAATAGCTTAGAGTCTACATTTTTTACAACATTTTGACTTCATATTTAAGGCCTTTTGGAACTGAAAATTAATTGCTTTAATGTACCCTTCACAATTTTGTATTTCAGATTCATATTAAAAAAGTCACCAACTGATCATCTCCTAAGAAACCAACACGTTTTTTCCTGTAAATTTGTTGATTAAAGATAGTGAAGCATGTACTTTTTTTTTTTTTTTTTTTTTTTTACTTGAACACTACCTCTTGTGAAATCTACTGTAGATGATTGTCATTTCCACTCGGAAAGTGAATCTCCCATGGATAATTGTATTCATTCGAACCTAAGCTGTCCTCCAATTTTAACTTGACTCAGACATTTTACGGTTATGACAGCCTGTTAATATGACTTGTACTATTTTGGTATTATACTAATACATAAGAGTTGTACATATTGTTACATTCCTTAAATTTGAGAAAAATTAATGTTAAATACATTTTATGTAGGGGGTACTTTTGAAATTCATTTATTTTACTATTATAGACCCTCTTTTATAGATTATCAGGGATTATATAAATATACATAAAAATGTTACGGAGTTAATTTATTAGAACACTTAAGAAGTACATATTTTTGTGCAGTAAATTTTTGAATCAATATTGTTTTTTTGAAAACCAATTACCTTGCTTTTTTAAGTTCTTTCTATATTTTTCTTTGGAAATGCAAACATTACAAATTAATGCCATTTTTCAAATGCACTGCCATTTAAGAGTGACGCTAGATTGATTTCCTAACTGAAGTACTTTTTTACAGTAGTCCCCCCTTATCTGTGGTTTTGCTTTCCATGGTTTCAGTTGCCCACAGTCAACCGTGGTCCAAAAATAATAAATGGAAAATTCCAGAAATAAGCAATTGCTAAGTTTAAGTTGCGAACCAATCTGAGTAGTGTGATGAAAACGCCATCCGACTCCATCCTGCCCAGGATGTGAATCGTCCCTTTGTCTAGTGTATCTGCCTCATTTAATCTCGTCACATAGGCGTTGCACCATCTCCCAGCATCACCAGCAGAAGGGTGAGCCCAGTACAGTAAGATACTTTGAGAGAGAAAGAGACCACATTCCCATAACTTTTTTGTTATAGTATACTGTTACAATTGTTCTATTTTATTATTAGTTATTGCTGATAATCTCTTAGTGTGCCTACTTTATAAATTAAACTTTATCATAAGTACATGTATGTACATGTAGGAAAAAAACGTGTATATACGGGGTTTGGTACTATCCGTGGTTTTAGGCATCCACTGGGCTCTTGAAATGTTTCCCCCATGGATAAAGGGGGACTGCTGTAATCACAGTGATTCTGAACAAAATATTTTCAAAGGCATTTGTCATTCCTGAAAGCCAAGATTTTAAAGACCAGTGTCCTTCTTGAGGCTTTACTATACTGTGTATGGTGTATAGCCACAAAATATCAGTCTGATAAATTTTAACATGCAGGGGTGAGGCATTCAACCCAGATTCATGGACTTAACTCATTACATTTCCTCTGATATGTAAGATGACACACTCTTCTTTTTAAATCTTTGTCTTTAATCCGTGAGTTAAAGGCATTATCTCCTCTCTTGTTGATCTTTATATACAAGGGCTGTCCGGAAAGTACCCAGCCATGTAATATGAAAAAGAGGCATTTATGGCTGGGTTTTTTCTGGACAGCACTCATGTATCTGCACTCATTTTATGAGTTCTAACAAAGTGTATTCTAGATAATGCTACTGTATGAGTAATAACTGGTTTAGTTTTAAAGAAAAACAAAATTGTAATTATTGATTTGGGGTGAAAGGTATTGTAGCTGTTGCATATTTTTCCAAAATGATTTATTCTATTGCATTAGAACGTGTAAGTAAATTCATATACAAGCGGAGTTGTGCTCTTAAATGTGCAATTCCAAGTAGTACTACTATAAACAAAAATCTTATCAGCGTTTGCAATCAATATTTTACTTTTAAAGTTCTAAATTGTCAGCATCAGTTCCCAGCCAGCCTGGCGGGCCTCCTGTTGTGGGTGGGTGACAGGTGTGCGGAGATCGAGTCTGCAGCCTGGAGCAGCCTCCCCTGGCCACCTGTGCTGAGCAACTGGCTTCGACAGCATCACGTTGTGTGCGGTGTTGTGAGGTGACAAAGGCTGGGAAGCTCTGATGGAGTGCAGTTATTTCCATTCACTCCATATTGGAATAATTTTTAGTTACTTTTCTTGATTAAAAAAGTCACATGTTGCCAGTGATGATTTTTATGTCAAACTCCAGTCAAAGTTTTTTTTTTTTTTTAATTGGGGTTTTTTAAATTTATTCTTCATTTTCTTCACTGCTTATTTTCTTCTCAAATTCCCGTGGCCCCGTACTTATAGGTGGATTGAATTAGAAATTAATCTTTCATCAAAGAATTTTGGCACCAGCTTAACATACTAAATTACTGCTATAACAACTGTCCATCAGGTAGGTTTAGAAGTCCCCTTGTGTCCCCGTGTCCTAAGTAGCCCACTCTGGTTTTAGGAAGAAAGACCAGGCTCTGAAAACCCAGGGAAGGGACAGTTATCGAAGCCCCTTGAGATCGTTAGGAGCGCCTCGGACTTTCGGCTATGCTGTTTCCTGCTTTCCTTTGTTTCCTCTCAGGCTCTCACCCCACCTGCTCCTGAGAATAGTTCAAGCCAGATCTCATTCAAGGCCTCCCTGTGCACCCATCACCGTGAACTTGTCCCCACCCCCTTCTTCTTAACTTGCTTTACCTACTGTCTTGGACACACACATACACACACACTCAGTTCTCAAGGTTTCTATTGTTTTTGGGTGTGTGTGTGTGTGTGTGTGTGTGCACGTTCTCTCTGACCAAACTACAGCTCCCAGGGGCAAGCCTGTAACATGTGCTCCTTGTCTGTGCTCTGCGGCAGGAGGTACTCAGGTAGCCTCATTGTCAGCATACTCTCCTCTCCCTGAGCTCTGCACTAGACAGTCAGGAGCAGCCATAATTTCCTCAAGCAAGCAATTATAGTGGTGGCTCATCAGCGTTGTGTTGAGGACGCGGTGTTGGGACAGATCAGAGGAAATGAACAGCCCTGAACTGAAAGTAAATAGACCTTGGGAGGATACTGACCCACTTTTACCAAAATAGTGAGTGGGGGGAAGTGCAAATGGTGGGAATACCATGTAGATAAGTAAGGCACAGCTTAGCATCTGGTGTGTGCTGTCCTGTATAGTAGCCATTAGATAACATGGTGGGTCTTTAAATTTAAATTAATAAAACATTCAGCTCCTCCCTTACACTAGCTGCAGTTCAAGTGCCCAATAACCATGTGTGGCTAGTGGTTACTGGGTTGGACATCACAGCTGTAGAACATTTGTCATTGCAGAAGCTGGTGTTGGCCTGCACTGTGTCAGGAGTGTTAATAGGAACATTTTAGAAACCAGAATTCTGATTATTAGGTTAAAAGTAGACATGCAGAATGCATCATAATGCAAAAGATGATGAGTATTTTAAGTGAGAAGGTTGAGAACCTATTTTTAGGATTCTAAGATCCAAGATTTCTTAGTTCTTTAAGTCTCATGTGTGCTTTAGAGCATTCTGGTACCATACTCTAGTCAAAAAGCAATGGTGTGAGATAGTGAGATTGAAAAACTGTGGAAAAAGCAAATGCAAATGGATTATTTGGCATGCAGGCACATGTCTATTATGAACAAGAACTAAAGATGTCTTTGAACAAGGTATGGCTTTTCAAATCAGTGGTTGCACCAGTAAATAATTAGAAGGTGTTATTTTAAAAACTTCTAAATGAAAAAGGTTGCTCCCAACAATACTGTTCCAAAGATGAGTTTGGTTTTATGGAAGAGCATGTTTGGCGAGATTGCTCTAATAGCAGCAGCATGTATTTGGAGTAGCCAGAGTTCTTTGAATGACCCGATTACCTTGTGTGTCCTCCCCGTGAGGGTGGGTGGACCCTGGGAATATGATCCGTAATTCATGTTATACAGCAAGGGTACTTGGGGACAGCTGATCTAATCACGTGAGCACAGACTGCAGTTTTCTCAAGCAGCTAGCAGAAGTCGCATTCAAAATGCAAGGAGTTTAAGATGGAGGTGGCGACATGAGACATGCGGATGGCCTTCAGGAGATGACAGCCCAGGGAATGGGACCTGCAGTCCCACAGCCGCAGGAACTGAATTCAGCCAGCAGCCTGAACAGGGGGTGAATGGCTTCTCCTTTAGCAGAGGAGAGCCCGCCCTGCCAACACCTTCATTCCAGCCTGAGGCCCTGATTTCTGTGAGATGGGAAAGGGGTTTTGTTTCTAAATGTGTGTTGATTTGTTATGCAGCATGGAAAATGAATACCATATTTAAGAGAGGTGAGGAGGAAAGTCTTCAGATTCCCTCCAGTGGTATGCTGGTATTTCTCAATAAGCATGAGTAAAGTCTTAGGCTAGCAAATCCTGTCCCTGGGCCTCAGCTGGGAGTTCTGTGGCAGAGGCCTCAGATAGTCTTTGTTGGAAGTCTGTTGGCAAAAACTTGCAGCGTCTTAGTAGTGTTTAAGTAACTGCTAGAATGAGGTTGTCGTAGTAGGATCCAAACAGTGTGTAAGGAATGTTTCTCCTGGAAGAGGTATTACTTTATGCTGATTTAGTCTTTGTGAGTGCATTATTTAAGAATGATCAACAGCGGTATTTTAAATAAGGTATTCAATTAGGAAAAAAAGCCTTCTGCCTTTCTGGAGGCATCAGATAATCCACTTTGTATTGAAGGACTTAACTTTTTAAAACCAAAACTTACCGTCTAAGCACAGATCAAATCCTACATGTGCTAACCAAATTTTTGTACGTTGCGAATATTTTCCAAAATGCCTCTGCTTCCAAGCCATTGCTAATAAAGTTTGGTTTTATTTTGGTTTATCAATTAATTTGTTTATTTTTACTAAATTGCAATAGTCTTGATGCAAGAAGAGCTAAAGAAAGTCTTACTGCTTGAGGTCAGAAATTGGAGTTATATTTTAGTGTTTTAGGAAATTTAATATCTGATCTTTTTTTATAGAAAAGGAAACTTTTCCAAGTTATGTAGCCGTATTTATAGTGTGTGAAATTTATTATAAATCTTATTCTTAACAGATAGATGCCATGATAACTAGTATGCTTTCTTTCATGCATGTGAACATACGATGCTGAAGACAGTTACCACAGTATTCTTTTTAAAAAAAAAAAAAGATTTGTTATGTATATCCATATTGTCAGTACCTATATATAAACTCCTCTCCTCTGACCTAAGACACTCCCTTCACCAGGTTGGCCACTTAACTACATCACTTTCAAAGGAGCAAGTAAGAATGAGCTGGCACCCCAGAGTGTGTGGGACTTGAGAATTTAGAAGACAGTGTTCAAGAAAGTAAACTGAGTGTTGAAGGGAAGCACTTTGTGCTGCTTGCTGTTCCAGTGTTAGCATGGCAGTAAACAATGTCACGGCCCGTGCAGAGTGCTGGGAGGACTGCTGTGGTGGCCATAGTTAATGCCCTTGCACGCCAGACAGGCTTGCTTTTATATCTCCTAGCTGTTCCATGGTCCCGTAATTAACAAATGCCCCGGAATCAAAGGCTGGGCACTTTAGTTTGATTGATTAGCATTTCATGACTTAGCGTTTGCTGAAATTAGGTGAAAATACCTTTTGAAGACATGTTGTCTGAGCCTTAAAAATGGCCAGTGAAGCACTGCCAGCAGCTTTGATACTTTCCATTGCAGAACAGACAGTAATGTTTTTTTAAGAAAGATTTAGAAATCAGCTGATTCAATGTAACAGTTTCATTTATGGAGTGAAAAACTAAAGCGTTTCTCATTGAGCTTACAAAGGTGGTCGTTGCATTTGAGGATGTTTCTGGAAGCAACCCTTGGAAAAGCTGCGTGAGGAACTAACTGATTTCCTAGGCTGTACCATTTGTTTTCTCCTTAAGTGTTTTGTACATATTCCCTTACAATGTCTTCATTGTCTGAATGAGGAATATCTGTAGTAATATTTTAGGTACCTGTCAGATTTTCAAAAGATTATTTTCAAATTTGCTGCTATAATTGAAAACCTAATAACTTGTCCTGTTGACTGTGCCTTTCATCACTGTTTCTCTGTGCCACAATTGCTCATGTGTATTTGAAATAAAGAAGTTTAAAAAGCCATGCTGAATTCAAGATTCCTGATAATAAAAATAGGTAAGACTTAATGAATAACGTGTTTTTATAGTTTTTTTTTTTTAATATTGATATAACAACAGCTTTCTTGAACTATTTTCTGTTAGAAAATCTTCAAAAAGGCCTTGGTGCTAAGACAGTGATTCTCAATGTTATGCAGCTCCCAAATTGAGTGGTCACCACAGGCCTCTTTAAGTATTTTGTTTGGGTTTTTGTTTTGGGGGGGGGGGGTTTGCATACAAAATGCTGTTAATGATATTTAGTGATCCCTATCTGAGTTATATTACAGGTAAGGAGGGTTTTGAGGGTGGCCTATGTAAGCATTTAGGAAACAGCCTCTTAGCAATGGAGGCAGATGGTGTACCTTGTGACAGTGTGGGGCAGGGGAAATGTGATTATCATCACGTTCTCCATATGGATGCTCTTTTAAATATACTTCATTTTAGGAGTTCCCTGGTGGTGTAGTGGCTTAAGGCTTCGGCGCTGTCAACGCTGCAGCCTGGGTTCGATTCCCAGCCAGGGAGCTACCCACATACCAAAAAAAAACAAACTTCATTTTAAAAATCGTTTTACCTTTCTACTGTCCTCATGCCCTTAGTATTTTGTATATTATTCTTGACTGTGCAAATATTAGAATGAATAAAATACATGCTTTAGTTTAAAAAATATTTATTAAATTAGTTTTAAGAAATGTATATGACAACAGTGTTAACATATATATTTCCTGAAATTGACAAACTTTACACCTTTAAGATATCTACAATAAGAGTTTACTTACAAGTTTCATAAGAAATCACTTCACCAATACTGTTGACACAGTTAAGATACAACAGTCTCACTTTTTTCACTTTACTCTATATTTGTAGAAGGAACACAGTGTGTGGGTGAAGTTCCATCCCAGTGCTAGTGACAGCCCGTAGAGCAGAATGAGAGGTGCAAATGGATAAAGAAGAATTACTGTATTTTTCAAAAATGGCAAAGCTGGAAAACAAATCCAAATTCATTTTTTTAAGAACAGAAAATAGCACTAATAAATGAACATTCTGAAAGCTCTTATTATAACACGTGGGGCCAAAGAGGAACGTGTACTTTGGATATATAAGGTGATCGTGTGTAACTGGAACTATGCTAGGCTCACTTCTGTGCTGCTTCCTTCCTCACGGCCTTGAAGCAGCTGAGAAGAGGGATTATTTCAGCACGGAGACTGAGTGAGAAGCAAATCTAGGACTAACACAAATTAAGAATGTGGGACAAATTTCACAAATATTAAGGAAAACAGTGGGAAATTTAAAACCTGTGACAGCTTCACCTCTAAGAGTCCATCTTAAAGTACCAACAGAGATAGATGACGTAGGGGGGTAAAAAACCTTACAGCTATTTGAGATTTTCACTATAGAAAGCATTATACCTCCTCTTAAGAGGTGAGATCTCAACTAGTATCGCAAACTTTAGGAAAGACCTAAAATTCTAAAATATAAAATCTGTCCACTAATATCTATGTTTCTTTCTTGCTCATTGCTTAGTTAATGGGTCCCTACCCCATGCACGCTAATCTAAAGATTTCTCATACAGGAAGTCTGCAAACCATAACTTGAGCTGTTCAAACTGTTCTAAATTATAGGGAGTTACACCTGGTGAGTGATCAAAAATCTACTCAGAGAAACCAGTGTTGCACCATGCTAATCACAGTGATATGACATGTCACAAACACCTCCCCTGAGATAAAGGTCTCCCAATGCCCCAAACAAGTATTAAGGTTGAGGGGGTTAAGTGGCACAGCAGTGAAGCGGGTACAAACAGCTCTGACCAGAGGAGCCAGTCGTAGGTGAGTACAAGTGGTCTGTATTTACAGAAAGACCTAAATCATCCAGAAAGGAAAGGTCAAAAAATACATAATGCTAATAAGTTATAAGTAAGATCTCAAAATTTACTCTGGCTCTATTTAATGGAGATCATTTTAACATAAATGAATACTGTATGTTTCTCTATATTAAGAAAAATAAAGCAAGATTTGACAATAAGTTTGCAAACCTCTGGTCAGAAGTTGGACCTGAGCTGTAATCATCTGCAGAACTACACAGTGATCATAAAAATGGAAAATGAGGTGGAGGTTTTAAACACTACCATTCATACTACCTACATGCCCATTCGTACAACCGAAGCCCTTCTCCTTTCTCACCTACTGCTGGTTACCAGAACCTGAGAGCCTGGCAGGAAGAGGACAATGGGCATGGGTTCCTGCCTATAACCTGGAGAAAATCAGTATGGTTCCTTGAAATTCTAACACTTGTTATGTACCAGCTATGCTACTTTCTAGATGTGTGACCCTAGCCAAGTTACTTAATCTCTCTATGCTTGTTTCCTCATCTGAAAAATGGGATAAATAAACCTATATTCTACAATTGTGAAGATTAAATGGCATAATTCACATAAAGGACTTGGGACAGTGCCTGCAAATACTCCATAAAAGTAAGCTAATCGTATTACAACAGCTTTACCCCTTCCTGTTATGAGTCAACCAGAAAAAGCAATTACTTACCACTGTATCCCAGGAAGGTTACATAGATGTAATAGCCCACTGCAATCAACCATAAGGTATTTCCAACCAAATATCCAAAAAACGTGTCTGTCAGGATGACATCTGCCGGAGACATGCAGACATTGACTCTCTTTTCAGTGCACACAATGAAGACTGATAACTGGAGAAGCGAATACACTTACGGTTGATGAAAAAAAGTTGGATAAAATGCAGAATGACTAGGAGAGGATAAAAAGCATTCAGATGCACATCGAAGGCATAGCCCCACTCCACGTCGTAGTCTCTGCTTTGACGTTTCACTAGATACTTGTTAGAGATAAACCTGAAGAGCAATGTTAAAATTTCATTAATACTACAATAAAATTCATTCTATAAATGTTTCCTGACCACCTTCTATGTGCCAACCATTATTCCAAACACTGGAGAAACATGGGAAACAAAACAGAAAAAACCTCTGCCCTTAATCAAGTGGGAGCAGACTGACAGCATAAATGTGTCAGGTGGTTCTGTGCAGAAAAGAAAGCAGTAAAGGACAGAATAGCATGCAATGTTAGATGGGATGGTCACAAGGAAATGACATCTGGGTCAAGCCCAAGGGCAGTGATGGGAATTACTGGGACCAGAGCTTTCCAGGCTGTGGGGAGGGCCCACACAAAGGAAGTGGCAGGTGCCTGGCATGTCTAAGGAATGAGAGAGACCAGTGTGCCAGAACAAGTGAGCAGAGTAGTAGGAAGTGACATCAAAAGAAACGGGGCCAGATCTTACAGAGCCTGTGGCCACCCTGCAGTTTTCAGAAGAGTATCTTGAGTTACTGTTTTAACCAGGTTCCTCTAGCTACCAATCTGAGAACAGATGACAGTCAAGAGTGGAAGCAAAGATCAGGTAGGAGGCCACTGCACAAGAGGAACGAGGTGGTGACATACCGTGCAGTCAGAAGGCAAAGCCAATAGGATTTGTTTAAGTATTGAATGTGGAGGATGAGAGAAAAAGTCAAGTATGATTGAGATTTCTTCCGCAAACGAAAAACTGAGCTGCCAATAACTGAGGTGGGAATGGCTGCAGAAAGAAGGGTTGGGGGCAGGAAGGAGAGTGCGCAAGTTTGGATTGGGACCTGTTACAGTGAAGATCCCTTTAGCAAAGAGTAAGTATATAAAGTTTCTAGAGTTAAGAGGGTCAAATGAGCTATGAACCCACAGAGCACATGTAGGTAGAAAGGTCCATGGCCTAAGATCTGGGTTACTCCCTATTAAAACACTGGGGAATCAGGAGGAACTAGGAGGAAAGAGTGGTCAGTGACATCTCTAGCCATAAGAACAATTATTCAAGTTTGTCACTGTTCTATAGCATGGCCACCAGTTCAGTTAAATTATGAATGGATGAAAAGTTAAATAGCGGTCGGTCCAAGAAGAGGCATAGTAAGACCCCAAACTCCCCAACTCCCATGAACACCTGAAATTTACACTCCCAGAGAACAACTCCCCCCGAAGGCTTCCCAGGGTTTCCTTAACAACTCTGGCACAACAAACAGAATCATGGAGAGATACCATGGGAACCCCACTCCTAGCACACATGCAGTAGGGAGGGTTTCACTAGAGAGCCTGCCCTGAAGCACAGCAAAAAAAAAAAAAAAGACATCAGTGGTTTTTAAAAGGCACCTATACTATGGGAAGGAAATCCATCTGCCAAATGGGGAGGGAGCTTGGGAACTCCGCTCCATGCTAGAGGCACCAGACAGCACCATTTGTTGCCCTCCCCTCTCCCCTCGATCACATGGGCCAAGTACTCTAGCCAGTGGGTCAGAGTGTGCACCCAGCCTCAGGCCCACACCACCTCCTCGGCTTGTCCTCATGACTCCCCATGGCCACAGCGCCTGGCCTGGCACAGCTTACCTCCAGATCTTTATGGCCTGCTCCAGCTCCAACTTCCAGCAGGCCTACCAAGATCACCCCTGGGACTTCCCATGGCTCACACCAGCTCTAGCTACAGCTCTGCCCTAGTCTGGCCTGGCTCCAGGACTTCCTGCAGCCCATGCACACTTAGCTCCAGCTGGCCTGCCAAAGACACCTAACATGCAGTCTACAAAGGGGAAGCTCCTTCACAAGGCCACTCCTTCAAGACCAGGAGAGGTTGCTGTTTCTCTTAACTCACAGAAGCAAACAGAGTGCCAAAATGATGAAACAAACAAAAAATATGTTCCGAACAGAAGAGTAGGACAAAAATCCCAGGAAAAAAACAACTAAATGAAACGGACACAAGCAATCTACCAGTTAGAATTCAAAACAATGGCTATAAGGATGCCCAATAGTCTGTGAGAAGAACAGATGAACTGAGAGAACTTCAACAGATACAGAAAACATAAAATAGAACCAATCAGTCCTGAACAATATAGTAACTGAAATGAAAAATGCAAAAGAGGGAATCAACAACAGATTAGTTGATGCAGAAGTGAGAGTCAATAAGCTGGAAGATGAGGTGAGGAGAAATCACCTAGTGGAAACAGCAAAAAGAAAAATCATTTTAAAAAGAGAGCCTTTGGTCAAGATGGCAGGATAAGTGAACTCTGAGCCTCTCTCTTCCCATGATCACACCAAATGACAACTAAGATAACAATCACTGAAAACCACCCAAAGACTAGGTGAAAAGAACCAGTATAATTACAGATATACAGAAGAAGCCACATGGAGACTGGTCAGGAGATGGAGACTGGTAGGGGGACAGAGGCCAGAAGAGGTTGGTCACAGACCTACATGTGCCGGTTAAAAATCAGGAGGGTTATCTTGGCTCTGGAGGTCCCCACTGAGGAGTGAGGGAGTCCAGCCCCACACTGGGATCCCCAGCCCAGGGCTCCAATGCCAGTAAGACCCCACAACAACTGGCTGTGAAAACTGGTGGGGATTACACTGAGAGAAAGGGCTGCTAGAGTCCAAGGTGCTGCTCTCAAAGAGCCCATGCTCAGACTTACTTGTTCACAAAATCACTCGCTCTGAGCTCCAAGCTGGGGGAGCAGCTTGAAAATCAGGGTCATATGGGGAGGTGCTGAGTTGTCTAACTTCAGGGAAAGGGGTGGAGGGGGAGGGGTCAGGACAACTCTCACTGGGGATAGAAGCCCTGGCAGGTGCAATTATCCCTTTGTTGAGCTCTCCTCCCACCCAGCTGGTCCAGCACAGGTGGGCACCAAATATGTGCTCTCCATAAACCTAGTACTGTTCGCCTACCCTGTTGATTCCCTAACACCCCATCCCATCCTGCCTGCTCACCTGGCCCCGAGCCTCTTCAAGTGGCTCCTCCACAAGTGGCCTGCTATGGCTCACAGGGTGGATGTTCCCCAAAATCTGCAAACCTCACATAAGTGGTAGCTATCTTGGGCTTGTGCTGCAGATTTCTCACAACTCCTCAAAGCCCAAAAAAGCAGCAACCAGCCACAGTGTACACTGTAGCTCTTGCCAAGTAGCATCAAGCCCCGTACCAGTAGCACCCAATCTCAACATGCACTATAACTCCCAACAGGTGGCCCCAAGTCTGGTATAAGCAGTGGCCACTCTTGGCTGTAGTGTAGCTCCAACTAAGAGACCACACGCCTGGCACAAGTGGCAGCTGGCCTCGGTTCACAGTGTAACACCTCCAACTCCAGCACAATCAGCAACCAATCACAGATCACTCTGCAGCTCCTACCAAGGTGCACCAAGCCCAGCACAAGTGGTGGCCAAACTTGACCTGCACTGTAGCCCCTCTCTAGAGGCTCCAGACCCAACACACCTGGTGGCTAGCTTCAGACCACACCAGAGAACCACTGAACCAGTTCCACAAATGATATACCCAAAGAATGAACTCAGCTGGCCTAAGAGCCCTGATAAAGCAACTCCCACTCTGTGGGGCCAGCACCCACACAACAGCTTGTCCAATGTAGTTGTATCCCACCCTAACAGCCAGTCAGCCTGAGGGTCATCACAACCACTGATGTGCCAGCAGCAATTGAGGCCCAATTATAACAAGAGGGCACACATAACACACACGGGGGACATCCCTGGAGCAACCAGGGAGACTTTCCCACTGAAACCCACAGAACACCTACATAAGGCCACGCTGCCAAAATTAGGAGACACAGTCTATTTACCTAACACACAGAAACAAACACAGGGAATCAGCCAAAATGTAGAAACAAAGAAACAAGTCCCAAATTAAAGAACAGGACAAAACTCCAGAAGAAGAACTAAATGAAATAGAGACAGTCAATCTACCAGATGCAGAGTTAAAAAATACTGGTTATAGGATGCTCAATGAATGCTAGGGAAGAACAGATGAATTCAGGGAGAACTTCAACGAAGATACAGAAAACATAAAAAAGGAGATGAAAAACATAAATAAGAACCTGTCTTAAATGAAGACTACAATAAGTGAAATGAAGAATGCACTAGTGGAAATCCACAGCATATTAGATGAAATGGGATCGAATCAGCAATCAAGAAGACAAGGTAGTGGAAAACATCCAATCAGCACAGCAAAAAGAAAAAAGAATTTTAAGAAATGAGGATAGTTTCAGTGAACTCTGGGACATCAAAAATACCAATGTTCATATCATAGGGGTCCCAGAGGGAGAAAACAGAAAAAGGAACTGAAAACCTTCTTGAAGAAATAATGACAGAAAACTTTCCTAACCTGATAAAGGAATCAGACATACAAGTCCAGGAAGCACAGAGAGTCCCAAACAAGATGAACCCAAGCAGGCCCACACCAAGACACATCATAATGAAAATGCCAAAGGTTAAAGACAAAGAATCTTAAAAGTAGCAAGAGAAAGGCAGTCAGTTAAGAACAAGAGAACTCCTGTAAGACTTTTAGCTACTTTCTCAACAGAAACGCTGCAGGCCAGAAGGGACTGGCATGAAATATTCAAAGTGATGAAAAACAAGAACCTACAACTAAGATTACTCTATCCAGCAAGGCTATTATTTAGAATTGAAGGATATAACGAGCTTCCTAGGCAAGAAAAAACAGGAGCTCATAAACACCAAACCAGTGCTATAAGAAATGTTATTCAAAATATATGAATAAGAAAATATAGGAAAGAAAAAAATCTCACTTAAAAAGGCAAACAGTAAAAGCTGTGGATCAATCAAATTAGTACAAAGGTTAAAAGACAAAAGGAGGAAGACTGCGTAAATGCAACAATAAATTAAGGGACACACACAAAAGAAAAAAAAACTAATCACAAACATGGAGGTGAGTAAAAATTGTAGTGATTATAGAATGTGTTTGAAGTCACCGTCAACTTAAAACAGCCTAATATAAACATATCTTAGCATATAGGAAACAAGGTAATCACAAACCTAAAAGCTACAAGAGATATACAAGAAGTAAAGAGAAAAGAATCTAAACACAATACTATAGAAAGTCAGCAACACCAGAGAAGTCAGCAAGAGAATAATGGAACAGAGAACTACAAAAACAATCAGAAAACAATAAGATGGTAATAACTACATATCTATCAATAATTACTTTAAGTGTAAATGGACTAAATGCTCCAATCAAAAGATATAGGGTGACTGAATGGATAAACAAGACCTTTACATATGCTGCCTACAAGAGACCCACTTCAGATGGAAAGACACAGAGTGAAAGGGATAGAAGAAAATATTTCAAGCAAATGGAAACCAAAAAAAGCTGGGGTAGCAATACTTTTTTTTTTTTTTGCTTTCTGGTGGGTAGCTCCCTGGCTGGGAATCGAACCCAGGCCGCAGCGCTGACAGCACCAGGGCCGAAGCCTTAAGCCGCTACACCATCAGGGAACTCCTGGGGTAGCAATACTTATCAAACAAAATATACTTTAAAACAGGAGCTATAATAAGAGACAAAGGGCATTTCATAATGATAAAGGGATCAATCCAAAAAAAGGATGTGACTCTTGTAAACATCTACGCACCCACCACAAAAGCACCTAAATACAGGGTACAGCACAAATAACATCCTTTTATGAGCTGGTAATCTATAACAAATCTTTCATTACAAAATCATAAGCATGTAATTCTGTAACATAACACTATCACACTCAAGCACACTATATGCCATTTTAAGGTATTACTTCTGCTGAACCTTGTGTATAAACAAATACAGGCTGGCCAGATGTACCATTTTAAATGGGACAGGAAACAACAGTGCTGTCCCATTTCAAACGGTACATGTGGTCAGCCTAGTCTCAATGGGCTAAATTCAAGGAGTCAGTAGGCTGACTATACACACTGTTTGAAATAGGCCAGTACCATTATTTTCTGTCCCATTTCAAATGATACGTCTTGTCAGGCTTAACAAATATTAACAGACATAAAGGGAGATACAACAGTAATACGTTAATAGTAGGGGAATTTAATACCCCATTGATATCATTGGATAGGTTATCCAGACAGAAATTCAACAAGGAAACAGTGCCCTTAAATGACACATTAGATCAGACGGATTGAATTGATATTTTTACAACATTTTCAAGTGCACATGAATATTTTCCAGGATAGACCACGTTAGGCCACAGTCTCAATAAATTTAAGAAGACTGAAAAATATCTAGCATCTTCTGCAACCACAATAGTATGAAACTAGAAATGAAATATAAAAATAAAACTGAAAAACACACGAATACAGTTCTAAGAGGAAAAATTCATAGAATATAGGCCAACTTCAACAAGAAAAATCTCAATCTAACCTTAGACCTAAAGAAACTAGAAAAAGAACAAATACAGCCCCAAGTGAATATAGAATGTAGTATGTAGTATTTTTTGTGTGAAACTATGGAAAAATATAACTTATAACTTATAAGTGACAACATTCTTGGGAAACTTATGAAGACATATTAAAGAAACATGGAATTGTAAGTAAACCTTATCATAGAATGAAACTGAAAAATTTATAACATCATATGTTCGATAAAATGATACATGTGCTTTTGAGAAAAAAGTCACATTTTTACACTTATGTAATCAAAAGTTGAGAGCCACTAATAATTGCAAGTTGAAAGTATAAATTATTAAACAGAAAAGTAATCTACCACTTTTCCTCAAAAATTTTTTGAAAAATATCAATTCATTAAAAAGTTATAACAGATTTTCTTGCACCTTGCGTAACTTAGCCAAATGCCTTGAAATCACCAGGGTCCCAGCATTAGACTTGGTTGCAAATGACCAAAGCAAATATGTTAAACAAACACTTTCCAAGCCTCAGTTCTAAGTATGAGACTCACCTCTAGAAGAGCCATTCCTCCTAAAAGAGCTCAAAGACAACTGTGGCCTTCTCTTCCCACCTCCAGATTAATGAAGCCATCACATCCTCATCTTGGCAAAGACCACTTGTTGTAGGCTGAGTGATGACCCAATGCCTACTCAACCTTTATTTCCACTAACTGTTCAACAAGTCACCTGAACTCAAAGTGGTCCAACATGCAATGCTTCACCTGCACCTGTCACTTACTCCTAAACCAAAACGTTGCCGGCCATCCCAAAGCGGCCTGGCCTCCTCCCCTTCTCCACCCCTGTCATATCCTATTAGCCCTGGAAGTTCTAACCCAGTTGTCACCTCTTCCTGAGACCACCACACTCGTCTGGGCCTCCTCTACTCACCCAGACCCACAGCTGCATCCACCAGCCTTGCCACTTTCAGCTCCTCCTCCTCCACTGCCATTTTTTCCTAAAGTGTAAATGTGATTATTTTAAAGCCTCCAAGTTCCCCATCTCTCCTCCACCCCCAAACCCACACATGCAGCCTATGAGCCTATTTTCTGAATTGCATTTAAGGCCAATTTCTCTAGTCAAATTTCTTCAGCCATTCAGTGTCACCCTACACTCCTACACCCAGCATGCTCTTCCACACTTCTATGTCTTTGCACTTAGTACCAGGGCTCAATGATCCTATCACCCCCAGATAACTCCTCAGGCTTGTTTCTGTGGTGCCTCTGGGATGACCACAATCACAAGTAATCATTTCTATTTTTAGCTCTTCACATACTTCACAATACAATGTAGGTTCTCAAAAACATAGAGTCCTCTTCTATTTAATTCACACCATAATAGAGTCATACTAAAAGTACTAAACTCCAGGATGACTTGGTTTCTGTGGCCCTCCAGAGTCAATGTGTTCATGGCAGAATGTTTGCTACAAACTAAATCTGAAAGCCTTATTGAAATTTTTTCACATGCCCCGTTTTTCATGGATATTTTGATAATTTATATTAGCAGTATTACTTTTAGGCCAGATTTTAGAACTTCAGGTTAACAATCTATTGACTATCTAGCACAGAGAAAACTTAAGACTATACTAATCAGAAGTTACAAAGGAAAACTAAAAACTTGCCATCATCAGAGGTTATAGTCTCAGACTTTTGTTTAAAATGTTAGTAACTACTATATGCAGGCATTTTTTCTTACCACAAACTTCTCAAATACCTTACAAAATAGATATTTCTTTTTATAAAAGAGGAGACTGGAAGTAAGAGTTACACAGTAAATGGATGAGCTGGCATTTGAACCCAGACCTCTCTCTGACTAAAATGCTCCATAGTGTTTTCTCTCATAAACAATGACCACCAGCCCTAATCGACCACCGGCCCTCTCTACTGAGCTCACTCACCACACCCATTCCCTTCACCCAGAATGCCAACCACACGAGAGCCCTGTATCTGTGAGAACAATGAAAAACCAAACCGTAGATTTACACTTGTGAGACCAATGAAAAACCAAACCATAGATTTGTACACTGCTATTGTTAAACCAAACCCAGACAAAGTCAGACTGAGAAACTTTCAATAAAACTTCTGCATTTGTGTGTCTCCCTCAGCAGGAAGGCACCTAAAATTCAGTCAAAAAATCCTTTTTTCAAGTGTACTTCATGTAATGCCCAAGATTCAAAGTAAAATTCCTTGGAATACTCTTCTCTAGATCTTATACATATAGTAGTGACCTACTGACAAATGCAGCAGAAATAAGAGCCATGGTCCAGACAACTGGAGAATTGGGTAACTGTGTAATATTTTCACAAAATCAGGGATTTTGTTAGTATGATATAATCATTATTTCAATTCACTTATTTGCTGCACTTTAACAATATAGACCATCCCTCAGAATATTTTCTGATACAGGTACAGACTCAAGAGGGCAAATTATAACAATCTTGGTTGTCAAAATGGATGTTCAGTTCACCTAACCTGTTTCAATTTCCATCAGCTACCTGTATCTCAGAAGCAAGCAAAAGGAGGCCCTACAGCTCTATCTGAGGAGCCAAAGGTATGGTACTTACCACATTAGAGTTGCGATGAGAAGACCAACGCCTACACAATCTATGAATACGACCCAAAGGAGAAGCTTTAGCATCTTAAAAAATCCCATGTCCAGCACAAAGCCAAATCCTACAGTGGACACTGAAAGAGATTTACAAGATGCATTCAGGCATTCTTCTAAGTTCTGGGAAACTGGGCATAGTCTGTGCCCTCCAGATGCCCACAGTCCAGTCAGGGAGACAAGACATATAAATAAAATCCCTAAGGCATGTTCTATGTGGTTAAGAAATGCAGATCACTTCGGAACACAGAAGGGCCACTGTTAAACCTCAAGTTTACTGAGGAGGCCCGTCCGTGGTTCACCAGGGTGACCCAGCATTTAGAACATCGCTGGTACTAAAAAGACACTCACATGTTTAAATCCAACGAAAGGTGAGAAAAACCTTACACATTTCAACACCCTAAAGGTAGTTAGGACCCTTTTGGCTGCATGACTGAAGAACTTAAAAGGAATTTCTCAAGTTCATGTATTTTTACAACTCTCACTCTGGCTTTGCCTGACTGGGAAACACCATTTCCAATCTTCATTTTTGCTTTCACAGTAAGTTTGCATTTGGGTATTGATTTATTTATCACAGTAAGTTTGCATTTGGGTATTGTCCTCTGCTTTTCATAGTTCCAAAATAACAGTTTACCCTGGCATCTGCTTGAGACCTTTAGGACCAGGAAGAATACAGCCTCCTTTCCTACGAGATTTCTATGGCTTCAGAAAGGAGGAAAGAGCTTTAAATATCCCCGAATTCTGACCCACAATACCTTCAGAACAAATAACAAGTCCATCAGAAACATTCAATTTGGTGTTCAACTCTACCGCAGATCAACTGACACTTACCACAGAGCCAGACACTTAACAGGACCAAGAAAGCTGGGTCATCCCTGGCCCACTGATCCTTTGTTTGTTTTCGATAATGGAAGTTTCTATAAACCCTCTGCGGGGAAGTGAACAGGTAGAGCATCTGCCAGGCAGCAAACTCAAAGTCCATCTGCCGAAAACGGAAAAGCCTTCTCAGGTATTTGTAGCGCTTCGCTCCAGCCGTGTGTCTCGCTGCATCCCTGGAATTCAATGCCCCGTTCCCCTGCACTGAAGTCACTGAAGTACTCGGTAACATCGTCCTATGGAAGAAAAAAATCTTTTACAAGTAATCTTAGTGTTAGCTACTAGCACCCCTCTTTTGAGTTATATAGGAGGAAGGTCACGTGGCATTTCCACCCCAATCCTTGAGAAGAGTCAGTTGTTTGGGGGCTAGAGAACCTTCTACTGTACTCCACACCAGGGCAGCACCACACCCTTCTAATCTACATCACAGTAATTTAGACAAGGTCGAAGATTTCCCACTCCTCACCTCAACTCCTCCTCAATCCTCAAACAGCCCTGGGGGTGGGGTGAGGAGACAGAGACTGATTCTGACTCAGGCTCAAAATCCCGTGCTCTTAAGTATCGAGCCTTTGGGCAAATGAGAAACAGGTGATTCCCTCAGCGCACTACCTAGCAGGCAACTCGTTCCCTAAAAAGGTGATATAAAAACAGAGCACAACGCAAGTCCAGTGTTTTACTGCTTAAATAGCTGAGCAGGGGTTCGACACCGTGGGAGACCGGTCGAAAAATTCTGAAGCCGGGTAAGGGTAGGGCACGGTCCGGTCTCCACGCCCCGTCTCCGCTCCATAGGCCTCCAGGACGCAGGCAGCTCCCCGCCAGTCCGGGCCGCGGGGAGCGTTGCCAGATGTAGCAAACAAAAGCACAGGACAAGCATTTACGTTGGAATCTCAGCTACAGGAATGCTTTTTAGTATAAGCACACTCAAAACTCTGCGTGGGACATACAATAAACAGTATTCATTACTTAGGAAAAACTTAACTAGTTGAGCGACCTAGATTTTATCCAGCAACGTCACCGCAGGCCGGGCAGCGGACGCCAGGTATGCCACTTCAGGGCCGAAGGACATCGGGTCGCGAGTGGCCCAAAGAAACGGCAGTGGGTGAGCCCCAGCCGCGCGAACGGAGCGCTCCTCAGGCCTCACCTGGAGCCCCGCTGCGGGCCCAACTTGCTTCCAGCAAGGCCTCCACCTACGCCCAGCCGCGGCTGGTACAACTTCCCTTCCCGCGACGTAGACAGCGCCAGTCGCAACATATGACGTACACCCATTTCCGCCGGCCGCGGGCTCTCGGGACCCGTAGTCCGCCAAGACCCGCCGGAAGTTGTTCCTGCTGTTTTCCGGTTCTCTTCTCCGCGGGCGTCGCTCGCAAACTGCCGAATTGCGGACGGAAGCAGTCGGGGTCGAGGCGGGTTGGAGGCGCAGCCATGCCCCGGTATTACGAGGACAAGCCGGAGGGCGGCGCGTGCGCTGGCGTGAAGGAGGATCTGGGCGCATGTCTGCTGCAGTCGGACTGTGTGCTCCAGGTAGCGCAGCCAGCCCGGGCGCTCGGCTTCCTGCTGACCGGGAGGCGGGGCCGGCGAAGGTGTCCCGGGCGGCCTGCGGTGTCGGTCCGGACACATGACTCAAGAGTTAACCGTTCTGGGTGCAATTTACAGCTCTGAGTTAAAGGACTTGGGCATATATCCACTATCCCAGTCTCCATTTCCTGGGCTGTGAAATTTGAGATAACGATAACCGCCTCGTTGGGTTTTTGTAAAGATTAAACCATTTCGGTTCAAGAAACAGTGAATGCCGCCACTCTACTAGGTTCTAAGTGCGTATTCCGATTACAGAGGGCAACTGATTGTGTGCAACTGGAGCTATAATTTCAGAAAGTTGCTCCTGTTTCAAAGAAAGGACAACTGCCCCCCAAATGGACATTCACCACAAAGCTCTATCAGTGTTCTTATTGATGGGTGATTTACATTTGGTTCACTGATTTATCACTCTGCAAGACTGGCCTCTTAGTGTCTAGTGAAACTTACGAGTTATGAATTTAAGCGATTATCTACTCGAGCTTTTTTATACTGAGGTGCCCTGTCTCCAGGCTCCCCTGTCCGGGCCTGTTTCTTATATGATTCAGTGGTGCAGAAATTCAGCCAGCTTTTATTATAAATGCCTGTTAAGTGGCAGGCATGATGCCAGTCACTATAGGGATATGAAGATAGCATTTATAGTCAATGTAAGCTTGGTCTAATGGGAAGACTAGACAGGTAAGGGGCTGTAATAAGGGCTGTGTGAGCATTTAGTACATACTTGTTTAATGAGTAGACATATGAGCAAAATGCCTTGGGAAGCCCCAGTGGAGAGCACCTTAATTTGTTTTGAGAATTTAGAAATTTCTCACAGGACGTGCCGTTTGATCTCAGTCTTCAAGGTTGAGTAGTAGTTTATGAAGTAAAGAGTGGGGGCTGTGCTGGTTGGGGGAGAATCTGAAAGAACAGCCTGTGCAGAGTTGGAGGTTTGGGAGGGCCAGGAGAAGCTAGTGCTTGGGACCTGGAGGATAGGGAATGTGACAGAAGGCTTCAAACGCAGGTTGCCATGTTGTGAAGTCCCTTGTGTGTCAGTGAGGAGCTTGGATTTTATCCTGACATGTAGCACCACCAGGAAGATCACAGAGATGAACAATCAAGGGAATCAAAAATATTGTGTAGGTCTCCTGACCTCCACAGATTCCATCCCAGACCCACTGAAGACGTAGAAGGGCTGAGGAGCTCTATCTTGTCATGCACCATCAGTAAAGTTCACTGTACCCACCCCCCCAAAAAAGTGTAGGGTACGACTAAGGAAGGAAAGTTGGAAGTAGAGAAGGATAGTGGCGGTAGGGAGAAAACGCAGTTGGTTTTTTGCAATGATCGAATTGCTTATTTAGCAAATATTTCAGTGCCAAGCTCTAATTCAGGGACATACCGATGAATGGAACACATTTGCTCCAACATAGAAATTGCATTTCTGGAAAGTTAAAAAGCTGTTGGCAGAAATAATGACCTGGACACATGGCACAGACTTTGCTTTCCCCTGTTGAGTATGCAGCCATATTGATGCTGAATTTGGTCACCTTAAGATAACCTGATGTTTATAAATAGTCCCTTAAATAGAAGTGCATTTAGTTTGTGGTCAATTCATCCTGAATGGTAACTTCAACTGAAGTGTAAAAGGGTAGTCCTGGCAAAATGTTGAATTTGACAGTTCTTGGATGTTTTGGCACTTACAGTGGTGGGTGTCAGAATTCATTGGAGGGGAAATCCCTGATGATTCAGACCAGGTGAAGTTTGGGTTACATTTTTCCTGGTGCATGAATGCATCAGGTGTCTCTGCTTAAGTAGTACTCTATCTTACCTCATTAACATCTTTCTAAATCAGTGGTTCTCAGCCTGTGGGTCATGACCCCTTTGGGGGTCAAACGATCCTTTCACAGGGGTCGCCTAAGACCATCGGAAAACACTTATCAGGTATTTACATTATGATGCATAACAGTAGCAAAATTACAGTTATGAAGTAGCAACAAAAATAATTTTATGTGAGTCACCACAACATGAGGAACTGTATTAAAGGGTCGCAGCATTAGGAAGGTTGAGAACCACTGATCTAAATAAAGCAAGCTTGTCCAGTCTACATCCTGCGGCATGCAACCGAGGACGGCTTTGAATGTGGCTGTGCACCAACCTTTTTTGAGCTCATCAACTATTGTTAATGTTATTGTACTTTAGGTATGGCCCAAGACAATTCTTCACAGTGGCCCAGGGAAGCCAGAAGGTTAGACACCCCGATCTAAAGTTTAGTACCAGCATTAAAAAATGTTCATTCTGATTTTAGGGCACCTAATTCTGGCTGTTTGAGCTTTTCGAATAACACTGAACAGGGTCATTTTGAGCCTCAACTTCTCTTGACTCATGATCTTCCTTTATATTGTCAGGTACTGCATAAGGCAAATGTTTATAATAAGTATATATTGTTACTTCTTTAATAGTAAAATAAGGTTTTGATTTTTTTCCTTTGTCAATTGCAAATCATAGTGTGATGTCATTAAATTTCAGATAGTTCAAAAAAATCCAAGTTCAGTATACTTTTTTCAAATGTTTTGTATATTTTCTTCCCTGGAACTTAGCCCCCTTTAGCACCTTTCCATTACCCCTCTAATAGGCACTCTCCAGGTGTGTGATGTGTTCACACTGTCAGTTGGCCTTTGCATATGCACACCTTACCTACCTGCTATTAAGAACCCCGTGTAGGCAGGAATAGCTAGTATTTATTTTTTGACTTCCCACTAAACTGATTTGGACTGTTTTGATTCTTATTTTTTTTAAGTAAATTCATCCTTGGGAGTGTTGTTCTTGGGCAAATTAGTAGAATAGGGTGGTCAAAAAGAGAAATTTCACTGCAATTAAATTTTAATCTTGCCTTTTTGAATTGTGACATACTTTTCAGTAGATGCTTTCATGTGTTCAATATACGACAAGGGGTGGGGCAAAACAGAATTTTTTATTTATTTATTTATTTTTTTTTGCTTTTTTGGTACGTGGGTAGCTCCCTGACTGGGACTCGAACCCAGGCTGCAGTGGTGACAGCGCCAGTGCCGAAGCCTTAAGCCACTACACCATCAGGGAACTCCAGAATTATCTTTCTTTGATGTGAGAGGGATGGTGCACTTGGAATTTGTTCCTCCAGGTCAAACGTTCAGCCAGAGTTTTTAATCTGGAAGTTTTGAGAAGGTTGTATCACAATTAGTGGAAGAAACACCCTGAGTTGTGGCAAACAGATGACTGCTTCTTCCACTATGACAATGCACCTGCCCACACTGTGCTGAGTGTGCAGCTGTTTTTGACCAATACGGCATGACCACATGCCCCACCCTCCCTATTCATCTGATCTCCTCCTGAGTGACTTTCTTTTCTGTTTCCTTGTGTCAAAAAAAGTCCTCAAAGAGAAGGTATCAAAATTGACGAGTTCAAAAAGTACTTTGAGCAGTGGAAATAGCATCTCAATAGGTATATTGCATCAAACAGAGAGTACTTTTGAAGGTGACTGAAGAAAGAAATTCCGCTTTTGGTTTTTTTTTGGTTCGCCCCCCCCCCCCCCCCCGTATTTAAGTCCTTTGGTGTTAAGTTAAATTTACAGCCAATTCATTAAAAATATTTTAAGATAATGAAAGGGTCGTATTAGGATTTCTATTCCATATTTACCTTGAAATAAAAATCCTACTAAATTTTAGCTCTTGCCTAGTTTTGCAGTTATTACTTTGTTAAGTTTGATTTTTAATAGTTGTAGTTTTAAAAGTCTTAATTTTTAAGAGTTAGAAGTACACATTTTTTCTGTGAACATTTTTGTAGCCGCATCCTACCTTAATGGCAAAAAGGAAATGATGTTTAACCCAGTCCGCTGCTTAAAGATGAGTTAATTTCACATCAGGCCCGGGCAGACCTCTCACAAATGTCAGTTCTATTCCTGTCTCCCATTCCTCTACCAGTTATTAACTCAGTTGAGCTTCTCAGAATAGAGAACTTGACAGTGAGGGAACTGGAGGTGGGGAAATGCAGATGTGTTGGAGGTAAAATTGCTTGCATTAAAAGGATATAGCTGGAGACTTAAAAGCCAATTGATACTACTTTCCAGAGCAAACCCTCTCATTCACAACATCCCTGATCTCATGCACGTGCATGAGTTCTCATTTTCTCTATTTCTGTAACATACTTACTACTTTCTTCTGTCTTTAGGAGTTCTTGAGTGTAACTGTTTTAAGAAATTGAAGGAACCATTCCTATTTTCACCTTTATTGTTTCTCTTTCTTAACTATAAGGATCTAGAGATACCAGTTTCTAGATTTTTGTATAAACATTTTGAAGAAAAGTATCCTGTGGAAACCAGTGTTTTTAAGAACTCAAGAGCACGCTTAAAGTGCCCCAAAATTAGTTTACTATTTTCTTTTGCTTAATTTTTTTAAAAAGAACTGTTTTTAGAAGGATGGTTATTTTGTACTTTGAGAAAATTCCCAGGCATTTATATTGTTCTGTGTGTCACAGGAAGGAAAATCCCCTCGGCAGTGTCTGAAGGAAGGAAACTGCAAAGCTTTGAAATACTCGTTTTTTGAATGTAAAAGATCAATGGTAAGTGGTGAAAAGATTTTTAAAAGCTTATGCTAAAAATTAGCTATATGGAATTAAGTGTGTGACTTAGTAATTATAAATAGGTTGCAGAGATGCCATTCGGAAAAAAGGATATAGATAATATTTCCTACTCCAGGGAGTCATTAGGTAGCATTCATGAATTTCTGATCATCACGAATTTCTGAAGGTACGAGAATGAAGTCTTAGCAAGCATAATAATTTCTAACAGTGAGTCACTATCAGTCTTCGAAGAGGGCGGAGTCAGTTACACTTAACTAATGCAACTTCAGTTATACACACTTGGCAAAAACCTGAAACAATTTAAAGTGTGCTAGTTATTTCGCTTAGTGTTTCAAACAATGAGTGAAGGTGAGATGGGAAGTTTGAATCAGCTGTTCTCATACTATAAGCATCTCATCCTGATTATGGTTCCCATATCTAAATATTACTTATTTTTTGAAAACAAGGCTTTTAGCTTCAGGTAGTGATCAGATGAAATGCTTGTTGGTCCCACACTAGCTGTGGACTCATTAATAGGGTCTCTAAAATAATTCCTTGCTGTAGAATTTTTAGGGAGTGATACTGACTTCTATGCAGATTTGCCTCATATACTGACCTTTGTCACCCTACCCACCCTCTCAACCCTAAGAAAAGGCTGCACTTTGAGGCTTGATGCTGTCATCCTATGACTGGGTAATTGAAGGGTTTTAATTCCCAGATGGCTATGTGTTACCATTTTTCAGGGCTCTTCTTTTCTCCGTTGCTATGTAAAGATTTCAAATACATTTGAATATGAATCCAGCAAAACTTAATTGGAAAGTTGTTTGCTATAAGAGTATTTATTGAGTGTATAAGAGAAAAAGGTAAATATAATTGAAGTTCTACTTCAGAAGAAAATCCTCATTGTGACCCTGAATGGAACTTTGTTTTTAATGCTATCTTTATTATTTTGGGGTTGTTTTTGGTGGGGGTTTGGGGGGTACACAGTGATTTTTGGTTTTTGGTAGCTGTGACAATTTCCTTTTTGATTGTGCAGGAAACTATTTACCTCTTTCGTATAGTGACACCCTTTACCAAAGTTGCATTTGATTAATTATGTTTTACACAATCAGACTGAATTATATACATTTATTTTTCAGTTGGATGCCAGATCAAGATTCAGAGGAAGAAAAGGATATTGATTTTTTATGTTGAAGCCAAGATAAAAACAACAAAGGATTTTTCTCTGGTCATTAAAATAGAAACCAAACTAGGAAACAGACTCTTTCTTACATCTCTTTGGTTGGAAGTTTTTTCCTCCATGGGACACTGGAGAAATGGATGAGTTCTGGTTTTGAATATGTATAAAGTAAACAATCGTCTTGCTCTCAGTTATTTCTATAAGAAAAATTTAATTGACCAGTTATGAACTGGGAGCATAATAAATGTGTCTTGAGAATTGTTCTAAAGGACAAAAATGGAAAGACTGTTATTTTCAAACTTGACTCCTCACCCGTATGGCACAAGTAGTACATCCTTTGTGAGTTACGAAGGCCCGCGATGGGACCGTTAAAATCGGTAACGTGGAGCCCGGTGAGAAAATGTTGGGAAAGTTTAGGATAAAGCTTTCTTTTATTCATTCTGTCCTATTTAGTTCTAAAATAAACTATGTTTGATTTCTGGGAGAAGAAATGCTTCATCTACACTGATTCACTGAGCGAACAGCCTCAGAACATTAATATCATACATTCGCACAGCTGGAGGCAGAGGCCCGGAATATGTTGCCAGAGCACTTGACTCTTTTTCCGTTTCCCGGCTTCATTTTCATAATGGGAAAGAGGCCAGTGGCAGCCAAAAGCACACATCTTTAAGCTCTGTGATCCAGAAACAAGAGAGAGAAACACTTTTTCTAGAGGCCACTCATCAAATTCTACAAAAGGGCTATTGTCCTCCCTGGATCACCTGCCCTTGAATTAGACCAGTCCCTGTGGAAAAACGAATGGGGCCTGTGACTGCAGCCAGGCCTAGGTCTTACAGCTCCCATCAGCATCACACTGGATGAGTAACGGGCCTTACCCAAAAGGAGAGGAGGATTCTGCACAGACTGAAAAAACAGGTGTTCACTGTGGAAAGCAAGAGTGAAAAAAATGCTTGCAGAAGTTTAGAATCACAGTTTTATTCTGATCACTTAACACAGTAGCAAGCCAAATGTGACTCCCAGTTCCCAACTTTATTTTCAGTCTTGAAGAATAATGAACCATAGCTGCTTCATACATCCACAGGTCACAGACTTAAAGCAGTCAAGGTATTTGTAGTTCATTTCCTAACTGGGATTTTGATTGGCATTTCCCTAATGGTTTATGATGTCAACCATGATTTCATGTGCTTACTGACCACTTGTGTATCTTTGGAGAAATGTCTATTCAAGTCCTGTCTGTTTCTCAATTGAGTTATTTATCTTTTTATTGTTGAGTTTTAATTAAGAGTTCTTTATATATTGTGCATACAAGTTCCTTAAAGACAAATGAATGGCAAATGTTTTCTCCCAATTTGTGGTTGGTCTTCACTTTCTTGATGCTATCTTTTAAAGTATAATTTTTAACTTTGATGAATTCCAATTTATCTGTTTTTCCTTTGGGTGTACCTCAGAAAATCACTGCTAATCCAAGCTCATGGAAATTTATTCCTAAGAGTTTTATAGTTTTAGCTTACATGTAGGTCTATAATCCATTTAAAAAATAACTTGATACCTTTAGCATCATTTTACCATTCATGTGTTTGTTGGCCATTTGTAAATCTTTGGAGAAGTACCTGTTCAAGCTTTGCCTATTTTAAATAGTGTTGTTGGCTCTTTTGTTGTTGAGTTCTAGTTCTGGGTATATTCTAGATATCAACCCCTTACCAGATAAATGCTTTACAAACATTCTTTGCCATTTCTTTCGCTCTGTAGATCAGACATGTCTAACCTATGGCCCAGGATAGCTTTGAATGCAGCCCAACACAAACTCTTAAAACATTATGAGATTTTTTTTTAAAGCTTATCAGCTATCATTAGTATCAGTGTATTTTATGTGTGGCCCCAGACAATTCTTCCACTGTGGCCCAGGGAGCCAAAAGGTTTGACACCACTGCTCTAGATTGTGTTCTTTGATGCACATTTTTAAGTATTAATGTAGTCCAGTTTGCTTTCACTTTTGTTGCCTGTGCTTTTGGTGTCAGCCAAGAAATTATTGCCCAGTCTAATGAAGCTCCTCTTATAGTTTATTCTAGAAGTTGTTTTAATTCTCATTTAGGTCTTTGATCTAGTTTGAGTTGATTTTGTATAGGGTGTAAGATCCAATTTTATTCTTTTGCATATGGATATCCCCATTTCCCAACATCATTTGTTGAAAAGACTATTCTTTGTTCTTTGAATGCTCTTGGCACCCTTGTCAAAAATCATTTGAGCATACAGGGTCTGACAATTAAGTTCACGAACTTGCCACCATGTGCTTACATTGGCAGCACTGTACAAACAACTCTGGAAGGTTTCATACCCTTGGAATATCTATGTCTCACAACTATGTTTCTGTCTACGTGTGGCGATGTTTTGCTGAGTGGAATTCATTATTGTTACGTGCTTTTGTGTGTTGTGAGAAGTTGGGGCTTGAATTAGAGCAACAACAAATATGAAATTTCTTGTTAAACTTGGCAAGAATGGAAGTGAAATCAGGGACATGTTAGTCCAAATTTATGGGGATAATGCCATGAAGAAAATGGTAGTGTACAAATGAATTAAGCATTTTTCTGAGGGGAGAGAAAGTGTCACTGATAAAGAGAGGTCAGGGCAGCCAGTAATGAGGACTGACGAAAACATTGCAAAAATTCATCGAATTGTGCATCAAAATCTTCGACTGACTGAGAAGCATAGCAGACCAAGTAAACATCAATAGAGAAACAGGAAAATCTTAGCTGAAAATCTTGGCATGAGAAAGGTGTGTGCAAAATGGTCCCAAAGGAGCTCACCGGTAAACAAAAGCAAAGGAGAGTCAAAGTCTGCTAAGACCTTTTGGAAGGGCAAAACAATGTTTTTGGCCATGTTATCACTGGTGATGAAACATGGGTGTACCAATATGACCCTGAAATAAAGCATCAAAGTGCACAATGGAATTCAGCCAGTTCTCTGTGACCAAGAAAGTTCCATCAATCCAAATCAAGAGTCAAAAATGATGTTGCTATTCCTTTTTGTGATATCAGAGGGATTGTTCATTATGAATTTGACAGTCAACCAAGTTTACTATTTGGAATTGCTGAAATAGTAAACTTGTGTGAAAAAGACAAAAATGACCTGAACGTTTTGCCAACAACTCATGGTTCTCGCATCGTAACAATGTACCAGCTCACAGAGCACTGTCTGTGAGGGAGTGTTTACTAGCAAACAAATGAATGTATTGGAACGCCCTCTACTCACCTGATCTGGCCCCCAATGACTTTTACCTGAAGATAAAGGAAACACTGAAAGGAAGACATTTTGATGACATTTAGGACATCAAGCATCATACGATGACAGCTTTGATGGCCATTCCAGAAAAAGTTCCAAAATTGCTTTGAAGGATGGACTAGGCGCTGGCATTGGTGTTTAGCTTCCCAAGGGCTGTACGGTGTAGCTGACCATAGTGACAGTCAGCAGTGAGCTATGTAGCACTTCTTCTTGGATGAGGTCATGAACTTAATTGTCAGACCTCTTATATGCTAGAGTTTATTTCTGAGCTTTATTCTTCCATTGTCTTTATGCCAGTGCCACACTGTTTTGATTACTGTAGCTTTGTAATACGTTTTGAAACCAGGACATTGAGATCGTCAACATTGCTATTTTTCAAGATTTTCGATATGTGGAGTTCCTTGAGATTCCATATGAATTTTAGGAATGTGTTTTTCTATTGCTGCAAAACACCACTATCAGAATTTTGATAGGGAACACATGGAATCTCTAGATCATTTTGAAGAGCATTGGCTGGCATCTTAACACTGAAGTCTTCCAATCCATTTACCTGGGACATCGTTCCATTTGTTGGTGTCTTTAATTTCTTTCAGCAACATTTTGTAGTTTTCATTGTACAAGTGTCTGCCTCCTTGGTTAAGGTTTATTTTGAAGTAGCTCATTCTTTTTTATACATTGTAAATGGAATTATTTTTTAAAATTTTCAAGTTGTTCATTGGATGATGGTTAACTTGTTATGATTTTATTGTGAAATATAACACATATAGAAAAGTACATAGGATGTTTATATAATATTAACTAATAACCACAAAGTAATTTTTAACACATAATGCTATTGCACACTTAACTGACTACAGTAGAATGTAAACAACTTTTATACTCACTGGGAAACCAAAAATTCGTGTGACTTGCTTTATCGTGCTGTTCGCTTTACTGCAGTGGTCTGGAACCGAACCTACAGTATCTCCTAGGTTTGCCTGTATGAAAAGTTTTTAAAATTTACAACATTTAAGTTATCCTTTTATTGTACATTTCTATTGCCAGGAATTTATCCAAGGGAAATCACAGGGCACAAGTCCAAGGTGCAGTCCTAGTTATAACAAAAATCATTAATGGAACTACATTTTACCAAGTTGTACAACAGGTGGCCGGGCAACTCAGAGAAGATGTGTGATCCATACTTATGGATGTGGGATAGTAACAGCTGACATGAACACTTAATGCCAAGTCCCTTCCCAACTACCTTGTGATAAATGTACTGTTGTGTCCTTATTTTCCACACAAGGAAACAGCTCAGAGAAGGCAAGCAGTTTGCTCTCTCACCTGTTAGGGAGTGGCAGAACAGGATGGGGACCTGTATCTATCCTAAGTGGATGTCCACGCTCTTAATCCTACACCCCACTGCCCCTCTGCTTCAAATTAAGTGAAAACAAGGTCCAAAAACAAGTCTCATGGTCCCATGTTTACAAACACCCAAGCACTCAGTGCAGGGCCTGTTAATGATCATGAAGTCAGAAGACGGCCACAGAGCTAGTTCTAATGCAGCAGAGTGAATCAGGCAGGACCAAGTTTAATGTTATCAGTTATTTATTTGTCATTCTAAAGACTAGCACATTTACAGCATACATGGCTTTCAATGAGCTAAGAATATATAAAACAGTAATTGCATGTTTATACATATATATATATATTAATACTGCCCAAAACGAATAAATAAAAGTACCTTAGTACACTAATCTTGGCAGATACAGTTGTGTAGGGACAAAACTATTATACAAAATTTATACATTTTCAAGGAAACCAGGGACCACTCACTGTGCTGAGGTGCCTTGACAGAACCCACAGCACCCCTGGGCTTTCAGGGTCTAAATGGGGACCTTATAAGGAATTCTGGATGGAACCTCTACCTTACTGTAAGTTGTAAAACTGCCTTCCTTGTACAACTGAAAACTCAAAGCTCCCATGTGACCTAAGGAGCTGCTGGCCACCGGGACAACATGCCTCACTCAACAAGCGTGGTGAGTGGTGATGCCCTGTGAGACCAGCCACACAGGAGCCGGGCTGCAAGGCTCAGAGAGAACACTGAGACCTGGATATTTTCTATGTGATTAGCCACGTCTTACAGCTGTATGGTGATCCATAATGTGAAGCCAAAATCAGGAAAATAATTCACATAAAGGTGCCACATGCGAAATTGCTAATAGTTGAGTCAACATTTGCTACACGTATTCCCTTTTGATAAATGCAGGCATTTAATGCTCTTCAGACAAAAAACAAAAACAATACGGGTGATGATTTCAAAAGACAAGGAAATACTTTAAAAGGTAGTGATATTAAAATGAGAAAAGATGGACATATGAAAGATACTAGAAAAATTACAAATTAAATGAAATGGAGAGGTGAAAGGCTAAATCAGCCATACTAGAAATCGTCTTGGAACAGGGATTGGTGAAACAGGAGAAACTGACACCAGCGGCTGCCACCTCTGCAGTGGGTCTGGTAGACAGTGACCCCAGCTGCTACAGTGAGCTACAATCGTCCCTCACAGATGCATCCTCCACACCAGCTCACACGACCGTGGGAACTCCCCACACACTGGGCATCAGGACACAGCAGGCGCTGCCTGCACAGCGACTTTGAGTAGGACGGGGTCCAGAAGGTCACCCAGTTCCACCCTCACCTGCTGCTCACCCCTCCGTTGCCTCTGCCGTGGGGTGTTCTTGCCTGTGTCTCAGCACACCAGGCCCACGTTTGTTACATGTTTCCAAGTAGCATTTCTAAAGGAGCCCAAAGAATAATCCCCAGAATTTTAGACAAAGGCATTTCCTAAGGGCACCAGTCATCAGATCAGGATCACGAATGTGTGCAACATGTGTATCTTTTACAGCCTTTTAAATAACATGTAAACATCATTATAAACAGAATTGATAAGACACATAAACTAAGAAAAAAAACCTCTGCTATGTGCAGATAAGAATTATCTATCATCTTATAATAGATGACAAAACATAATTTTCTATGAAATTGCTAAAATTTATGGCCCATTAATCCCTTTCAGAATCTCATTTTAGGAGCTTCGACTTTCTCAATAGTCACCTTATGTAACAGAATAAGAGGATAGTAACAATTAATGCAAACTTAAAAGACACTTTTCATCAGACATTCAAACATGATTGTGTTGTCTCTTAAAAAAACAATAAAACTGGGAAACCCACAAAAGGACATCTGTTCTGGACAGGTTTAGGCTCCCATCACCTGGACATACCGCCCCCCCCCCCGCCCCCGTGGTGAGAGGCACTGGCCATACCACACGCACGGTCCTGGGGTACTATAACTCAGCACCCAGAAAAGAAAGGGAGGTGAGCCCTGGGGCATGGTGGAACTAGACAAGAAGCTTAGGGAAACAAGGGGCAGCTAGCTTCACGCTAGCACACACTCCGTTCTGTAACTCCTAGGGGACAGAAGTGGTGCTTACTGGGTGGGGCCTTTGCAGGTGTTACCTTCTTACAGTCTTATCTCAGGCTGATTGCTCAGCCTCTACTTCAACTTGTGCTGTCACCTGTGCTGTTACAGACAGTATATTTGGTTAGAGCCACATGCTCTCACTACATGAAACAGCGAGGTTCTTTTCCCGAAACTTGAATTAACATTTAACATTTTTTGGTCTGCCCACGATCCAATTGTTAAGTGTTTACTGTTTTACATTCAGATTTTTAAAAATTAGATAGTAATTCAATGCTCAATTTAGTTAGTAGAAAAATAAATTAGGTGAGCAGTGCCTAAGTGGGCATTTGAAAAGTCTGTAGCATCTCAGACAAACCTGGCCGGATTCATACAGGTGACTATGGATGGTATGTGTGCAGGCTGTGTAAACGGGCAGTCACTGCTCTCCACACTACTGAGCCAAACTCCTACTGGTCCCAAGGGGAGGCAGGGGGGTGGGGGCTGGGGGAGAACATGCTCCATAGACTCTTTAGTGAAAGATTTTTTAAAAACACAAAAATGAAAACCAATCCTTCGGATGTTCTTGAAGAATTCGTATATGACACTACAGGGTACCCACGTTTGTTATGTGACAGCTAATTAGAGGAAACCGTGTGTTCAAGTTTCAACCTTGCCGTAAGTCCCTTCGGGAGGCCTGTAATGCTTGGGGAAAGCCTTCAGCTGCAGGGAATTAAATGCATATTTGCGACTTCCAACATTCTTCATTGTATTTTCTCTTCGACAACCCTCACTGGGAAGAAAACAAGCACAAGAAGTGACAGCAGTAAAAAAGGAAAAAAAGAAAAGACTTAAACTAAGATGAAATGAACTGATTATTTTCATAGCATTAAAAAAAAAGTTTGATTAATTTAAATGGGTGCCAACTATTTACAACAATACACACGTAGGATGGTGGGTTTCTAAACAAGGCAGTTAAGAAGCACAGAGATGGACACATGCTCTACGGGACTGCGAGTTCTGCATTTCCAAAAGCAGCACACCATATCTAAATGGAAGCAAACTTTTTTTTAAGTTAATGGCTTCATGTATTTCACATCTAGTTATCTGAGGATCTGGAATAACTAGTGGCCCAAAGATTCTGTTACACGGCGAATTAAATGGAAAAAGAAATAGTGTGACTCTTACCCACGCCTTTAAGAGAGCTGCATGTGTCTATGTTAGCAACAGCCGTCAATCACCTCAAATGCAAAGTGCTGCTTTTCCTTGCAGAATTCAACATGTAGCAAAGCCATCTGGCTGAAAAGGCTGCTCTAACACGCTGACTCCTGGGCAGATGCAGAGCAATCCAGAGGGCCCAGGCAATGGCTGCACCGTGGGTCTGCACAGCTATCAGGGCTGGAGTGTCGTGTAGGAGTGACCCCACCAAGGTCTCCTGGTGGCAACCAGATGCTTTCTCCAGGTAGGCCGCCCTCATTGTGGTCACCTCTGAGAAGCATGCCACTGAGCCCGCCAGCGTGCTTCCCCAGGGAACCTGCTGCTGCCAGCATCACCCCCAGCTGCATCTGATGGCGGGTTAGCATGGAAACCCAGTGGTCAAAGCAAATGCTGAGCAGGAGGATGAGCGGTGAGGCAGGCCCCCCGCTCCCAAAGGAGGGCATCAGGGGAGTGCTCTGGTGTGGACAGCAAATTCACAGGCAAAAGTGATTTTGAATATAAATGACTTCCTATAGTATAGTCTAACTTTATATTTTTATATTATTCTGAGACTCACCATTAAATCAACTAGTTACCAAATTTAGTACAAAACCCCCTTCTGAGATGCAAAATTTGCAGTTACCAAGAAACAGTGATTTAAAAAATATTTTCAATCATACGAACACCATTATGTCATGCATTTTAAAAAATGTCTCAATGGCAAATGCTCAAGCCTTATTAAAGTGAAAATGACAGTCTCCTTTTCAAAAACATGTAAAATATTACTATTTTTGGTAAGACAGTAATTTTATTCAAAAGGTAAGTTAGGGTAGTTCAAAAAAGTATCTGCCTGCTCATTATTAAGTAATTCAGTAACCCAAATGATGCTTCCTTGCCACCAGCCTGAAGCCCTCAGCGAGATATGTGTCGTCTGAGCTGAATGCCTAGGCCACAGAAGCAGGGAGCCCCTGGAGTAAACAGCAATCATGTTTATCTCACATTCAATAATCAGATGAAAGCAGAATCCCACTTAGAGCAGGAGCTCTAGGTTATAAGCACAGTTGGTCTCATTTAATCTCTGGAAACTCACATTATCGGACTACGTCAGATACGGCTTCTCCATTCACACAGAAGTGTACATGCTTCTCAAAACCCACCTATCACGAGTAAATGCCAAACTGCTTTGAGGAGCGAAGAAAAATCTGTGAACTTTGACATTATCTTTTACTTATACAGTAAAGAAGCTAATTGGTTTAACTGGCTGAATACATTATACAATAAATTATTTCTTTGCAAGGACCTCCAATGTTTAAAGGAAAAATGAGAATGGAAACCCCAGTGACAACTCATTCTAGGGACACCTCCGGTTTTCCCTTTCGGGTGGGAGTCGCCCACTTTAGAAGCCATCTGGATGCATCAGTGTCTTAGGGGCCCTGAATGTCCAGAGTGGCTGTCAGTGACCATGTCTCAGTGCTCACACCGCCTTAGAAGCCATGACCAAACCTCAGCGACTCCCCTTTCCTGAATCATATTCCCCTGCTTCAATCTCCCTATTTCTCACTAAAGCAGGAAAGATTCTGGATATATATATATCGTATTTAGCCTGAATTAATGAGCAAACGGCCTTAGTGACATTAAAAGTCGGCACAAAGGGCATGCAGACTGAGTTACTTTTCTCCGATGTTCTACAGAAAAACACACCAACAACCCACAGCCTAGGCTGATGGTGTCCTTCCTCATGCTGACCCTCAGGACTGTAGAGTTAGAATGTGCTACATTTGACCAGGCCCCTGAAGAGATAAACAAAGAACCATACCTTCTGTCCCTCCTATCCATTTCCTCTTAACCTAGCAGCCAAACCTACATGAGGCAGGAATGCCTGGCTGGCACCATGACAATAGGGACCAGGCTGTGGTGTCCATGAGCCCCCCTCCAAAGGGGCTTCTCCAACAGGTCTGGCCTCCCTTTGCTGTGCAGTGGGTCCTAAGAGAGTCTCTGGACGGTGTCACAGCTGTACCCATGGGCTTGGGGAAGAAGAGGGCACTGTCTGTAGTCAGATGAACTCCCTTTCATCTGTGCATGGCCTCTGCCTAGCCTGAAGGTGGGCGTAAGCACGTGTCACCGCCATGGGGCATCGGGAGTGCTTTACCCAGAGCAGTAATTGGGAAGCTGCAGGTAGGGACTGAGCATGTCTGTGGTCTTCCCCTCCTTCAAATAAAGTAAACAGAAGCGTCTTAGAGGTTTGATGTGTGCACCTCAACTTGAAGGAGGGTGAGTGGTGAACTTCTCAAAGAATCAGAGGCTGGACAGGACCTCGTCTAATACCCAGTGCCATGTTCTACAACTTTCCACCACCAGTCACTGGCATTCGGAGAGACATCAGGTGCTGTGTCACAGAACAGTCACCTCATTAATTCCAGAAAACACAGAGTGACCACATGGCGCTTGTGAGAAGACTGGACTTAGCACAGGTGTGACACCTGCTCCAGGGCTCCTGCAGTGCTCCGGAGCATGTGAGAAGGACTTTCATTTTAGAATTTACAGTCTGAGTCTGGCATTTGTCACTCACTGCTAACTGCTTCTATGATTCCTAGAACCCAGACTCAGATCTCATACCAAATCAGATAAATCTCAGAGTAAGTTCTGGAAGTCTTGGGGACGGAATGGAGAGGCCAGAGTCTGTGGGCTGGGTCTGTGCACATGCGTGGGTGTCAAGTTTCTCGAAAAGTCAACTTCTCTAAATTCACTCTAATTTTTCTAGACTGGTAAAAAAAAAAATCCACTCTCATAAAATACAATAGATGGGGAAGCAGCTGGAGGTCAAAAACAGGTCACAACAAAATCTGAACTGGAAGTCAGAGAAGCCACTGAGTATTTCTGATATGAGGTCTGTGGAATTTCCCCCAATTTACTGTTCCTTTACGGGTGCACAATTACCCTTGTGCCAAATGTGAATGTCAAGGTTCTAAATCATTGTTTTATGAACAGTGCCTTGTTAAAATTAACAGTGATAACATCAGAAGCCAAAGCAACTCTGGCACGACTGCTCAAAAGGTAGGCCTCATTTCTTTGGTGATTTTTGACTTTTTTTTTTTTCATTATCAATGACATTTGATTTGCAAGAGAGAAAAAAATGTCTGGACTTTAATTTGAATTTAAAGATGCACTTTTTAAAATGAAAAATGCTATTTCAAGAAAAATAAATGTATATAACTTTCACAGCCTTTTGTTACTATATGCATTAATTCCTGTAATCAGTTTAATGATACTCAAAGATGTAAAAGAGTCTATCTAAAGTCGCATGCAATGTTATTTTTATGTGCCTGATTTGGTACAATGTGCTACTGTATTCACAGCTTTGTGTCATCTCAAATTGAAAATAATAAACGTAAGCAAGGAAGTGTTATGATTCTGCAAACTGTTTGCTACTGTAATTTCAGGGACTACGCTTTGAAATGAAAGCAGAAAGTACATGTCCTATTAAATAGGCTTATGTAGATGAACTAGTCATAAAGCAGCTATCGTGATTTCTCTTCAAAAGGAAAGGAAAGGTTAGCAGTACATTTAAATAGTATCAAATATACAAATTCTTTTCAGACAGAATTCCTTTCTCTTGGAAACGAAGCGCATGAGATAAAGAAGTAATAAATAGCTTTACATCAGAAGGTAAGAGATTCGGTACATGTGATTCCAGGCCAGCTAAACAATGCAGTCACAGGCACTGTAGGAACATGTCACAAGCACTGAAAACTGTAGAATTTAAATAATTGGACAGGTATTTACAGATCAGAACAACAAAATGTCAACCTGTAAGGCATGAAATATTTCCTGGTAGACCACGCTTTGACACATTCCTTCTGTCCAATTAGGTACACGGTGGCTGGACATATTCTGGCACTTTTGTTTTTCTTGTGACTTATTTAATTTTTCATAATGATATTCACTTGCAACGCAATTTGGTCACCAGGTATGCTATGCTCAGAAAGAGCCACACAATCAGTAAATTGGGGCTCAGCGCTAATAAAGGGATGGAACAGAGGAGGCTGGGATCTAGCCTTAAGTCTCGGATGGGTACCAGGCCGCTCAAGTTCTTCTGGGTGACTACCTCCCGTGTTCCAATGCTGTGAAAAGGAAAATGTTTGGGAGAAAGCAAAAAAGAAAGGGAATAAAGAAAAAAAGAGAGACATGTGCAATGGATTTTATCAAAAATAAGGGGGGGGGAAGAGGAGAACCAATAGACAAAATTAAAAAAAATAAAAATGGAATGAAGCCACAACAGAAAGAAAAGATGAGATGCAGAAAAGGGTGTGAAAGGAATACCAAAACAAAACCAGCACGGTTACGAGAAAAAAGGAGAGAAAGAGAAGTGAAAATAAGAAATAAATACTGTAGTCTACTGAAAACACACACATGTAGGCTGACAATGGTTTTCCATGTTCACGCTCTTGGCCGCCACACACACTGCCATGCGCCCCGCCATGCTCTCACATGCCGCAAAGACGTGGCTCTCAAACAGCAAGCTGAACATGAAGAACCATGAGGGGTTTGACCTTCTCACAGGTGTCTGGGCAGCGTGGTGCGGCCAGTCTTGCCAAAGCTGCCTCTTGATTAGCCGTTCAAACAATAAGCATTAACCTCAAGTGTCAACTGAAGGCAGAGCCCTCACCAGACTCGCCTTGGCTTTCAGGCTAAGCAGTGGTAGGGCCTGAGCTACTGGTGGCTCCAACTTTCCATGTTAGAGTTTCCAAGAATGGTATCCAACCAAGCTCACATTAGAAATCTTGGGTACGCCCCCCCACCTTTTGGTCTAGAAAAAATGTCTTGAGATGAAACGGCAGCTATAACCAGAGGACTGTGGAATCACATCCTCTATGTATGGTCACTAAAGTGGCAACAGTGACACAGAATCACCGGTGCTGGGATATGGTGGGTGGCCAGAGGTCCTCCTGGGTTTCCCAGAGGAAGCTGGAAGCCCTGGACTGGCCCTGCTGGGATGTGCCATTCTGATAAGGGACACTTTCCACGCTGTGAGCAATGACTGTCATTTTCCCAGCCAGGGCAGTCGAAGAGGGTCACGGTGGTTACTTAGGAAGGCCCACTCTGTGAGTGTTTCAGCCTCTGGATTGGGGACAGAGGGCACCACCAGTGGTGAACTGCAATCAGCTCAGATGGCTTGCAAGAGCCGAGTGTATACATCGGTTCCCTGAAATAGGCCCTGGAGAGAGAATTTATGCCACAGCAATTCGCAAGCACCGCAGATCAGGGCCTTTTTTTTTTTTTTTTTTAAATTGAGGAGAGCTGTTTGTTCACCATTAGCTAGCACAGCACAGCCACTGCTCACCCTGGGTCCCCAGGAGAAGGATGGCCTGAGCACCAGCCTTGCCCCTTATCCCACCCACCTCACCCCTGCACCCTGACCTACATGCTCAATTCTTCCATCCAGTCAGACGCAAGCAAGAAAGCAAGAGAATCACAATGCACTCCTCCTCTCAAGGGCACGGCCATATTTACTGCTGCCTCCTTAGGGCTCCTGGCTGAACCACAGGTCCTGGCCACCCCTCAGCCAGAAATACTGGCTAGTGACCAGCCCCCTAGGGCTTGCAGTCTATGAACACACACGTCCTCCCGACAGGGGCTAATCCAGAACACAGGGAAGTCGGTGGGACAGCGCTGCCTTACAGCAAACACGTGTGGTCAGGTGGACAAGGCAGCAGCGAGCTAGGAGCCCCGGGCTGGTGCTGCGAGGATTCTGGGGGCGGGCAGAGGTGGCATGGGATGCAGCTCCACTTTTCTTTTTAGTAATGTCTTAAACGATTATTAAGGTGGTACATGTGCACTGTAGAGATTTTAGAAAATTCAGAAAAAAACATAAATAAGAAACTAAAAAGACAAACATCATCGGAGGTGCGTGGGTTTTCAGAGGGGCAGGGGAGGCCAAGAGGAGGGTGCCTGTTCCCAGGGGAGGAACGTTGTCCCCTGCTCAGGACCTCTGGGGTCCTCACCCATAAGGCCAACTTCAGACTCAGAAGCACTCAGAATGATGACAGGAACGGTAACACCCAGAGGGCGATGAGCAGGCACTTAGGAGGCTGGCGGGGGAGTGGGACTCTGGGAGCAGTCTGTCAGTGTGGATTAAAAGCCTTACAAAAGTGAGCACTTTTTGACCTAGGGAATTAATGGGGCAAACATGGCTATGGGAAGTGCTCAAGAATCACACAGAAATAGTCAATGATCACATATGGGATAAATTACGCTGTGCTCAAAATGGAGTGGTCTAGGTTCATCAGCCTGAAAAAGTGCTCACAAGACAGAAAAAAGGCTGAAACAATAGGCAGGATTGCCCCTAAAATTGAATTTGTGCATGTGTGTGTTTGTTTTCTGTGTTATTCAGGGACTGGTTAACCAATGTGTGGATTAACCACCCTCACAGCCATATGTCCTTGTGTGTGTGTGTGTGTGTGTGTGTGTGTGTGTGTATCCATCTATCTACAAAAGAGGGTGTATCAAAATGTTAGCCCTGTTACTGGTTAACATAAGGAGTATGGAGAATTTTTTGACGGGGAGTTGTGTGTGTGTCTACATGTGAGAACAGCCTATATTTTCTAGTTTTCCTACAAGGAATATCAATTATGTGTTAAAAGTACTTTGTGTGTTGTAAAGTGTGATGCTAATCTGTGCATGTGTGGACAATGCCCCCACAACCCCAGGGCAAGCTACAGGCCAGCAGATTGGGCTGTTCCTGCCTCTCCAAGGAGCCACTTTCTTCCAGCTCTCCTGAGACCTGTGTGCTCACATGAACTCAGAATGAATTGCTGTTTTCATCGAAATTTGTTCCAGAAGCCAAGACAAGGCAGAGGTCTACGGATCAACCGTACACGTGGCTCAGGGCCTGGTGTAATGAATGGTGTGTGTTACATGCCGTTGAGACAGCTGCGATTCCTGGTGACTCTGTGAATGAGTGACATCCACAGTGTCCTGTCCCCAAAACTCTGCTCAGCTCCTGGGGACTCAGCCTATGGCTTCTCTTATGGAGTCAGCCCATCTCCTATCTGGTCTTCCTCTTTCCTGCTGCCTTCTATTTTTCCCAGCATTACGGTCTTTTCCAAAGAACCCTGTGTTCTCCTGATGGGCCTAAAGTAGGACAGCTTCAGTTATGTCATTTTTGCCTCCAGTGATGTTTCAGGTTTAATTTGTTCTCCTGAACAGAATTGATCCTAATATTTGTTCTAACAACCACAGGCATCCCCTTTCCCCTTCCTTGTTTCTTTGCTGGCTGAGGTTCACATTGTCACCAGAGCAGTCCCTCCCACCAAATCACAGGTAACGGCCCGATGTGGCTAGGAGCCCAGACCCTGCCACCCGGGACACTGAGCTTTAAGGGGATGGACCACTTGAGGACAGTTCCATAAAGTCAACGGTGCCCCAGGCAGGTGGCTTCCCTGTCGCCTACGGCAGGGAGGGTGGTGAACTTGCCCAAAGTGCATAAATAGGCGGCCCAGAGGTGACAGAGAGGTTTAGATGAACTTGGAATGACAAAACAGACAAAACGATTCCATTTTCACAAAATGCTATCAAGAGGCAGGAGCTCAGGCGTGGCTTTTGTGCATTAGTGTGAGAAGGTCAAACGGCAGAAATATACAGAAAGGATAAGAGAATTGAACGCTTTAAAGAATCTGGTGAGAGGACAAATGATACAGAACATCCAGGAGGAGTGACTGTTGGGAACGAGACTGTGACAGCATTGGTGACTACAGTGAAGGAGACAGAAAACCAGTTTCTTATCCTTTCTTTTGGCATGTGAGGTAAGGCGCTCCCCGGCAGTGCTTGAAACAAGGCAATGGTCAGAGGTAGACAGTTTTAGTCCCAGGTTTCATTCTGCAAACACGCCTGCTGCCTCAGAATCAGAACATCGTCAGGGGGAGGTCGCCAGGGCCCATAGACAGGGGGGTAGGTGGCTGCGGTCACCTGACACTCCGACACTGCTCATGAAAGCAAACCGTGTCGCATGATGGGGGAGAAGCAGAACCTACAGACGCACTTCTGTCACTTAAGTCTGAAAGGAGACTTATGTATGATGTAAATGGCAGGTGCCTGCTGAGACAGCTCTGGCCCTAACTCACACCCACAGCAAGGCAGGTGGCTGGGGGCAGGCCATGTGCTGAGTGGCTTTCCCGGGGGCACTCCCATGTCACTTCCTGACACCTGAGCTTGCCCGTCTACCTGCTTCAGTGCAGTCTTGCTCTAGAATCTGTGCGTTCCTTACTGCCCCGACTTGAAAGACAGTGCTGTCTTGATGGACAGCACTGATTGTTTGACTTTGCGGACACTAGTGCATTTGCCAAAGTCAAACCAGAGGTGACGCTAGAGTTGAGGGGGCTTTTGCCGGGGAGCCCAGGAGGCGACAGCGGGACCGGCCAATCTGCAGCGGGCGGGCGGCGGGCAGCGGGCAGCGACTCACCTGCGCATGCACTCCAGGGCCTGGGTGAAGACCTGTGGGGCCATGCCATGCTCGTGCTGCAGGATGAGGCACTGCTCCAGCGTCACTGACATGGCTGTGCGGTCCTTGGCGCTCTTGCAGCTTGTGAACCGGACCCCGTTGAGCCGGCGGCAGATCTGCCAACAGGAAAACAGGCTGCGCTTACAGTGGGTACCGTGCACAGTGGTGCAGATACCTTCCACACGGGACAGAGGCTCCACAGGACTCCAACATGCCCTCTGAGCTGGCTCCCCACTGACAGGACCAGTGTTGGAAACAGAGTCACAGCCCAGGGGCTGCCTTGCTCCCCAGCTGTCCCTCGTGCACCTTCTCCAACAGGATGCTCCTTTTCAGTCCAGGCTCCCTTCCCTTCTGAAGCATCACTGTCTGTTCGCTGACCTTACCAGCTACCCACTTCCAAACCATGCCCACACCATCTTGTCACGGATAGCCCTTCGATACTGGCCCTCAGAGGGTGGGATGGGGGCAGCAAAGGCCACCTCAAGGAGGTCAGAGCAGTTCACAGGATGCCCAGCCCTGGCCAGGTCCCTACGCCTTTCTGGAAGACACAGCCCAGATGCACTGGCTTCTAACGTCCTCATCACCCACACAGCTGGGAGCAGCTCAGAAGACTGCTGCCCCCTGGCCACCTCCTTCCCACCATCCCCCACCGCACGTGGGGCCCTGGCACAGTGTTAGGTGCCAGAGTGCCTCCCTCACTTATGAGGGGCTTGCGCAGTGGGGCCGCTTCCAGGCTGGGAAAAGGCCACCTCAAGGCACCTCAAGGCACCTCCTCTCCCCATGGGAAGGATGTTTTGGGTCATGTCCTCCATAAGACTGGGTACTACAATCCTAGGTACAGAGCCCCCAAATCCAGAAAAGCAATGACAAAGGGTTTTTGGGTTCATTTGTTTGGGTTTTTTTTTTTTTTTGGGGGGGGGGTGGAAGGAGTCTGTGGCAACCTCATTTGGCAGCACACCCAGATGGGAGCTAGTGTAAACCTATTTATATTTTCTTATCCCATATTGTACAGTCATCCTTTTCAGTGAAACAATATTAATGAGTTTGATTCCAGAGTATTGCCCCTGACTCCCCCTGGGATGTTCAGTCATGGACGGTTCATGTTACACAGAGGTGACGTGCACCTACTGGATACCATGTGACCCCTACAATACATAAACCTGTGAATTACAAACCATCAGGCCACATGAGCTTAGGATAAGGGCTTACAGACCTCTACCAGATGCTGCAATGTTGAATGAGAAATGACCCACGCTGGACGCTGGTGGGCTCCAGTGACATGGTGTACCCCAGGAAGACCTCAGAGCCACCACAGACTGCCCTGAGGATGGCACCACTCATGCCTCTCAGGCCAGCAGAGCCAGATGCCACAGGCAGAGAGCACAGTGTGGTCTGAGCACCGTGTGCAAGGGAAGAAAATGGACACGGCCTAAACAAGCTCAGCCAAGGCCACCAGGAGGAGGATGGGCTTCCTTTGAGGACAAACAAAAGTTGTAAAAAATAAAGAAAAATGCCCAAGTAGCCCTTAAGCTCCCTAACTTAGATGAAGAGTAATTCTATTCAGACTTGTAAAACTGTAACTGATGAAGCAAAGGTGACCGTGGACATGCTAACTAACTGTAGAGGCTGCAGAGTTCCCAACCCAGATGTGTGACGTAAGCCAGAGGTACAGCACGCCCAGATGGTGCAGCCAGAGCTAACATGAGGTTCCAGAAGGAAGGTGGGGGACCAGGCCACATCCTCAGTGCCAGCTCCAGTCTTCAGGGGCCACCAGCCAGCCTGGGGCCTCTGCTGGTCTCCCCATCTATGAAGTGAGGGGTTGGACCTGACTAACGATATTCTATTAACTGTTTAGCCAGGGACCCCCTGCTCTTAACAGAAATGAAACAAAACAACAACAACAACAAAAGATCCAAGAAAGGAGGCAGCTCTGGTCAGAGGGGGGATGGAAGGGAACGGCACCTGTGTGGCTTGACACGGAGCCCTCACACCTACTGGTCCCCCCAGCAGATCCTGAGTGGACAATATGAGAACTGATACATCCAAGGGTCTCTGAGACCCTTCCACCCATGAAGCTGTGCTTTGATACCCTGGGGCCTCTGCTGGGAACAAAACCTATGGGACTGCATGGATGGCTTTTTTATCCCGCTGATGGGATGGTCGATCATCGCTCTAGGTGACGACTTTTCTATCAAGAGAAAAAGAGAACCACAGTCCCCAAACAAGATATGCACAGGTCTCTGTATCCACTCTTGTCTGTACAGCTCGGGGGACAGCCCCCTAACCTCTCCTCGGGCTCTGTAACCAGGACAGAGGCCCAGGTGCCAGTAGACAGGGCAGAGGGGTATGTGTCCCCGTCCCTGTCCCCGCCCCCGTCCCCGCCCCCGTCCCCGCCCCTGCCCCCCGCGCTCAGGTCAGGCAGGCAGCTGGGATGCCATGTGTTCCCGAGGCTGCGTGTGCGAGTCCCAACACCAAACAGGTCCTAATGTGGCCACGGAGACAAGGTGAACCCACTCCATCAGGGTCAGAGAGGGAGCAGGGAAGCAGCTCTGGCACCGGCTCAGAGCCGGGACCCCAAACCCCACAGGCAGGCCTGGGAGAAAGCATTCGAGGGGCAAGCATTCAGGGAGAACGTACACTAGGCATCGCCTCCAGAGACCGTGCTGGTCACCGCGGTCTCCTCCCTTAGAAGACGCAGGGGGCAGTGAGTTCTAGCTGCCATGGACAGTGCAGGCTTCTGAAGGTGACAAGCGCCAGCAGCCTGGTTATCAAACGGCCCCCGGGGCAGGTGCTGCGCCTGGCTTTCCAGAGCCCAGGCCGCCCGAGGTAAGGGAAGCACAGGGAGCCCCCAGGACCTGCCTGAGTCAGGGGCGCACGCGGTGACTGTCCTGTGTCCTCCTAGAGGAACTTGCTCCTCCAGCCGGGACCGGGCTAGCGACTGTCACCGTCACTGTGGCAGGTGCAACAGCGACCCCTCCTCCACGGCGCCACGTACCTCAGCAGCTTGCCAGAGGATGTCCACGTTCTTATTCTTCCTGGCGTGGACGTTCTGGGCCAGGAAGCGCAGCAGCTCGGGCAGGCACGTCTGGCTCCGGGACCGCGGTAAGCCTGCAGGACGGGAGGCAGGGCTGGGGCCGCGCCCAGGGACTCGACCCGGGGAGCCCTCGTGGCACCAAAGCAGCAAAATGAGGGGCTTCCAGCCAAAGCTGGAGGCTTCGGGTTATTTAAGCAAGAAAGGGGGCGTGTTTAGGGCGCCCAGGCCTGGCTGCGAGGGGGCGAGCACTTCATCACTTTTACCAGCTTTCCAGTTCCACCTCCAAAGGGCTGCCCCCTTTTCCACGTTTCCAAGGGGCTGAAGGGTGGGCCTCAGACCATCAAGGGAGGGAGGGAGGCAGGCAGGGAGGGAGGGAGGCAGGGAGGGAGCGGGGGAGGCAGGGAGGGAGGCGGGGAGGGAGGCCGAACACCTGGCCTTCACAACCTTCATCAGGGATGCAGGATGCTTAGGGCACCGAGGGGAGCTGGCCGTCCTGGGGCACGGAGCATGGCCCACCCTTTCCAATAGCTCCCTCCACTACCACGACATCTCCAAGCCCTTCTAGGGCCCTTCAATCCAGAAGACCTGTCAGATCACCTCACCCAAGAAACCCGGGGTGTTCAGACATGGGATCATTAGAGAATACGGAGTGTCGAGGTCACATGAGGAAAACAGCCATGCTGCCTGAACCCCCAAACCAAAGCCAAACACATGGGGTTCTGGGGATGAGCCACACAGAGTTGGCACCACACAACCTCACCTAGTGGGCACAGGGCCCTGTGCTAATGGCTTCATACTCCTAACCTGTGCTCAGCACCACGCCGGTCAGAGGGCGGGGCAGAAACAAAGAAAAAGAAGGCTCAGTCTGTGAAGGGGGTTGTGGGCACCCCAAGGAGACAGGTGAGGATCCAGTCTGCAAGAGACAGCACCATCTTACCTCCTCAGACCAACTGTATCTTTTCCCTGGCCCCCCCGCCACGCCGTGCAGTGAACACCGGCCCACGGATGAAGCGAGTACATGGGTATTCACAAGGTGGCCGCCACCATCTCAGCTTCACAGGCCAGCAGTTCTCCCGGGGCTGAAGGCGACATGGCCACTGCTCCCCCAGCCTCCTGGCACGTGGTCCAGAGCTGCTGGCCCCACCCTCAAGAGGCCACCGGGGCTGCTTCTGCTCCGTAGCCACGGCCCTCCTTTGCCCCATCACCAGGCTATGTTAACATCTTCTGGGACCTTGCAACACAGGAAACTGGCCACCCCCCAAAATGTGGACCACAGCACTCCCCATTCCTGACCACAATGCTGGCCAGTGACTAAGACAGTGTGTGACAGAGCCCCACGTGACATGGGTGGGAAGAGAACCAGCCAGAACAGAGACCCTCGAGGATCTCGAGGACAGCAGCCCGAGTGGCAGGAAGGGCTCAAACACCCAAAGTGACACAAGACAACAGGTGAAGCCTACAAGTGAAAAAATACTTACAATCTTCAGGCAAAACTTCCTTAAACTGCTCAAAGTAGGAATTTAAGCGCACCAAACTCTCCATGTTGATAACTTCTTGCAAAGACGTATCGCCAAACCTTCAGAGGTCACAGGAGATGCCATCAGTCGGCTAATGTCGCTTTGTTTTAACATGACCAGAATGCATTCAAAGCTAATGATGCTGATTCTAACACTGTGCACATCAAGTTCTGAGCCACCTTCCTCCTCCCAAGCCTAAGGTCACCTCTACCATGTTGGTGACAAGTTTAAACACGTTTCATTAGCAGGAGCCATGCGACTTGTTCTAGATGTGCCCAAGAGGGTGTCAGAACTTGGTTCATACCAGCCCCTCCCGCAGCACAGCACAGAAACCTCTCACAGTGCTCTGCTGGGGGTCCCCATGTCCTCTCATCCCAGAGGAGCTCAGGACAGAGGATGGCCGTGGAGTGAGAATGCAGTGCTGCCCTAGGTCTCAATGACCACACCAGATAAGCTGTCCTCCTGGACTGTTGGTGGTACTAGCTCTTCTCACCACTCAGGTAGCCTGTACAGTCACAGATGGCCAGGGCCTGCCGATGCGACAGGGAGAGGAAGGTGCAAAGCGGCCATGAAAATACCCAGGCCCTGAAGTCCAGGGCCTGGATGCCCAGGGCAGCTCCCCGGCTTCCCTGCTCAGTGACCTCCCTGCACAGCAGCCTCTTCATGGTCCCATGTCATTGCTTAGAAGGCTGGACTCCCTTCTGTGGGTCTACCACATAGTGGGTCCACCACACAGTCTGTCCACCCATGAGGACCACATGGCTTTTTCTCTCAGCACCCCGTGGGGGTCACATTGAGGCACTGGCAGCTGGGCTGTCTCTTCTCTCTTTCTCTTTCTCTCTCCCTCCCCGCCCTGCCAATTGAAGACCCAGACTTCTGTCTGACTACTGAAATCACTCTCCATCGACACGACCCTGTGTGCCTCTGGCCTGGACCCTTTCCAACAACTCCCCCTATCACACTTTCTCCGTCACACCACTCCAGGACATGGTCCATAAAAGCTAAGCCTGGCCATGTCCTGCCCTACTACATTTGATGAGTGGGGTGACCCTACACCTAGGGTCAATGGTTATTGCCCATGGGGCTTAAAGACCCAGCAGGAATATGACTATCCTGGAGACCAAATCTCCTTCACAGCAAGTACTTTAAGAGATTTATTTATTCTAAAGCACACACATCACATGATATAATGACAAGACGAGAGATTTTCACATACTAGTGGAAGGCCATTACAGGTTACACACACTCAATTCCCTCCCCCTCTGCAACACACACACATGTGCATACATACACCTGAACATGTGACTCCTCCCTGCTGCCTGACAGGTGGCCCTAGAGGGCGTTTACAGGGCATAGCCATTAGGACCAAGGCGTGGCTCTCAACCTGGCACCCTGGCTTCTCTAACCTCTCCACCCCTGCCCGGGACTTGGGTCTCTGGCCCCCACCCAGTCTCTCCACCTGCCTTTGCTCAGGCTCCTTGGCCTGAGACGCCAGGTCTCTCCTCCATATCCTCATCCGACCAATTCGGAACTTTCTCTTCAAAACCCACTTCAGCCATCATCTCCTCCGGGAAGCCCTCACAGACCCTCTCAAACCTTGTTAGAGACCCAACTTCCTGCTATTATCTTCATCCCTACACCCACACCTCTCTCCTACCAACCCAAGTCTCCTGAAGACACGGCCCACATCTGGTCCATCTTTGTGTGCCCAGCACCAAAGACAGGGCCAGGTATATGACTGCAATCGAGCACTGTTGGTTGAAGGAAGGAAGGGATGGCATATTCTGTCCACCACACAGAGCCTGAACGTCCCAGTGACCACTGCAGCCAGGCACGCACCTCTCGGCTAGTGTCTGCTGCTCGTTGATGCCCACGTTGAAGAGGACGGGCTGCACCCGCAGCAGCATGCCGCTCTGGATCTCCCGGGGCAGCGTGTCAAACAGGGGGCCAGGGAGAGGGATCCGCACATTGAACCCATCCCTGGGAAATGGGCCAGAGAACAGAGGAAGGCACATGAGAAGAGGAAAAGCAAGCTGTCCCTGACATGGAGTGCAGACTGGCCGTCTGCACTGTTAACCAAAAAACAGAATAAAACCAAAATTAAAAGTGCACTGTAGGTAGTAAACGAAAGTTAAAACACTGTGCTAGTGAGGGCTTAAAATATACTTGTACCGATTTCCCGTGATGACGGGGAGCATGTCAGCCGATGCGTTGGAAGTGGCCTGAGTAACTTTGAAGGTCACGTTCCTCAAATCCATGATCCCAAGGCTCATGTCTTCTAGCATGGCCAGCTCCTCACCTGGACACAAGAGAGGGACAGAGGGCTGTCGGATGGAGGGGACCTGCCACTCTCCTGGTGGACTCAGCACAGGGTGGAGTACAGATGGAAGGAGACACGATCAGGTATGGCTGTGATGAGAGGGGACGAGAGTGTGGGCACAGGCCTCTCCACCGGGTGACTTGCTTCTCCACTAGTCAATGCTGCTGTGAAACCCACGGCCACATTAAAAATGCAGCCAGTAGAAACACGCACCGTACCGCCCAGCCCTTTCCTGGTGACGGAAGGTGTGGGGAAGGAGAGATGCACACGGAGCCTCAGAAGGCAGAGCTGGCTCTTCAGCAGTGGACAGAGACGGTATAAAACGGTGTTGTGGCCAGGTCCTTGCACTGCATGCAGCTGGATGTTTACTGGATGTCTTACAACTCCAAAGATTAACAAATACTTTTTAAAGTTATCCAATTGTACCTTTTCAGAAGAAGTAAGCACAAAATGAAGGTAGGGAAAAGAGGGAAATTTGGAGATGTCTATGAAATTTAAGATTTTTCCTACCCCTTGACGCAGCAATTGTCCTTCTAATAATTCAGTAGCCATAGAAATGGAGCCCATAGTGCACAGACTTGTGTGCAAAGACACAAGGCAGGCCTGTTTCCACAGAAGCAATTCAGAAGTGGCCCTAATGTCCCATAGGAAGTTGTTGAAATAACCATCGTCAGCTAGGAAGAGCTTCCAGACAGTAACAACAAACAAACAAACGGGGTCGGGGTATAACCATAAAGGATTTTCATTTGGGTCCTGGTTACATATTTTGGTGATGCTGGATTTACGTGAATCAGCATGTGTCACTTGTGTAGTCAGGCAAATACTGAGGAAGAAAGCGTGGGACCCCATGTGTCTGTGCTCCCAGGAGCCCCGGGGCTCTCACCGTAGGTGCTCAGCAGACTCTCAAACTGGGCGAGCAGCCCGATGGTGTAGAGCTGCCGCAGGAAGCCATCATCGTGCAGGCAGTTCCTCAGCTTGATGATGAAGCCACAGATGAGAGCGGTCAGCTGCGGGGGGACAGACAACTCCTTACCCAACAGCAGCCACCCTGGCCCTGAGCACCTCTACTTCCCCCGCTCTAATCGGGCTTCAGCAGCAGCCCCTCTCCCTAGGGTTACTCCTGGGCTAGAATCTTCTGGAAGCCCAGAATTAATCCCTCTATCACTGTTCACTCTGCCAAGTCGATGACTGGCAACTATGAAACCTGTGTCACTCAAGTAAGCTCTTCCCTCTCTGCAGGGTAACAGCAATCCCTGAAACGGCTGTGCACGTGCTGTGGCCACCAAGGGTGTGCTGCTTTATAAGCAAGAAAATGGATCACACGAACAGTGAACATCTGTGCACTCCTCACTAAATGGCCCTGCAGGAGGGAAAGAGGGTGGCAAAGAGGCCTGAGCCATTGGCAACACCATGGTGGCCTTGGTGCAGGGGGAGCAGGTATGAGAATTTCCTCACGTGGGTTCCTCAGGGGGAGTGGAACCAGACCCTTCCCTCGGTGCAGCCGGATCGGCAGGTTCCTCCTCTGGGTTGAAACCTAGACCTCTATGTTGAGGACGTGTAAAAGCAACAGGCGGGAGGGTACAGCTCCATCTGTGGTTTTCCCACGTGCAGGCGACTGCTCTGAGGTGGCGGTGCCGAGGGCTCACCGTTTGGCAGAAGACCACATCACGGCGGTGCTGCAGGCTCAGGTAGTTGGCTATTGTGGGTGCACTGTCCTGCATGAGCAGGAAGACCATCGCCTTCTTGGCCTTGTCGCTCATCATGGCCACGCAGTCTGTGAGCGTGGTCAGCAGAGGGTAAAGGGCCTCGCTCCATTCACCTGGGCACGGGGGAAGGCAGTGTTTGAGAAGGAACACTGAAGAATGAAGTCTAACGGGGTGCCTGTCCCCTAACCTGCACTGCACTCCCACTCTCCCTCTCTCCCACCTCTGCATCTTCTACCCCTGCTTGGCCCACACTCTGGCCCCAAATGGCAGCGTGTTGTGCCTGGAAGCAACACAGCCTCTGACCTTCCAGCCTGAAGCTTTCCCATAAACTCAAATGCCAGTCCTACTCTGGGACAGTGATGCATGCCTGGTCTCCCAAACCTCTGGGGACTCTACACATCAATACTCAAGACTATTCCTTTTGAGGAAAATGGCAAAACCAACCAACCAAAAAATCCAAACAAACCAAAAAACCCGGCAAACTTCTGCAAGTCACAACGAAGCAAGAAAATTATTCTGTCTGCAGGGGCCAAGCCCCGTTGACAGCACTGGTCTTCTACCAGGGAGAGAAGGGCACCCAGGGAAGTGCTACCTGCTACCTTGCTTTTCTTGACCCAGCTATCAAGGCTGAGGACACCCCTGTCCTGCAGAGGAAAGGACAGCCTACCCTCTGGCCTTGGTACAGCGGCTCTAAATGCTCCCTTTGCACATCTGAAGACCCTATACATGGTTCCTGTTTTTTCAGCTCCCAGAACGTCCCTTCCTTCTGCACTCATGCCCCTCCCCAGACCGACCTTCCCGCCCAGTTACCATCTATTTCCAGCTTAGGGGTTTTTTTAAGGAATATCAGAAAACTTTGATCCTCTACCAAAATAACTCTTTAAAAATAGAACCTCAGGGGAGAAAAACAAAGTGGAAGATATTTTTTGGCTTTGGTCTTTTTTTCCCCTTCCTATTTAGAAGACATTTAAAAGGGAGGAGAAGACAAAGGCCTCATCGGTTATATTTTTAACAGGTCACCACACCCAGAAACAGGCATCTGATCCTCACCCCTGGCTGCCCCCCACCGGCAGAGGCAGCATAGGCCTCTGGCGACGCGGGTGTCAGCTACAGAGCTGCCCACCGATGTCACAGCACTCTGGGAAGGCCTGAGGCAAGGCGAGCTGCGCGCTGCCCAGGGAGCTCCCTCTTAGATGAAGACGGCGAGGAGGGGACCTGACTGCATTTTCCAGCTCTGTGCTCAGCCCTCCACTGAGAAAGACATTTAGAGAAATGCCTAAAACCTACAGAAGGACTTCCCTATGCTTAGTGTTTAGTGAACATAGATTTCTCAAGTATTAAATATTTGTAGCAATTCAAAATTTGGCAATGACCTAACTGGATATGCAGGCACACTGTAGGTGGACAAGGGTTTATATCGGTAATGGAAAAATGCAGGCTTAAATGTAGAAAACCTACAGCAGAAAGGCCTTAGCAAATGAATCATGGTGACCAAGAATTCTGGACTGAGCAGTGGAGGGTGTGAGTCACCGGCCCTGGCTGCCGGGGGCAGGGGCCTCGGCCCCCCGGCGCGTGGGTCCTTTTCAGGAAAACGGGAGAGCCGTCCTAGATGACAGCCGAGGTCCTTTCTTCCTCTGAAAACCTCAGAGGCCTGTCCTTGTTCTTTGGAGAACTCTGCTGAATGCATGTCAGTTATATTCAGCAACTGGCAAAAAAGGGCAACGGCAGCTAAGTTTTAAGAGCCAAACAGTTTAGGAAAAGGTAACATGAAGACTATTCTTCACAAAGAAGTAACTGCTCATACAGGAAAAGTTGCCAATTTTACTTTGCTTTCCCACTTAATGTGCATATACATATGCAATTAATTATGATTTTAACCTGAAAGTGCTCAAAATAGGAAGTGTGAACAAAAAACACGGTGAATGTTTAAATAAAAAAAAAAGTATTACAGTAAAACACACATTGCCAGTAACGCCTGTCCAAACGCTCCCCCTCGCTTTGAACACACGTGTCCCATCGTTCTTGCCACTTCCGGAGGCAGCTCTGGAAGTCCTCTTTCATGGGTGTTTTTAGTTGCACTGTCATGGCTCCCTCCATGTCCTCAATCAATTCGAAACATTTACCCTTCCTGGTCATTCTGACTTTGGGGAAGAGCCAGAAGTCACACAGTGACAGATCCAGTGAATAAGGTGGGTGAGGACACACCGTCATGTTTCTGACAGAAATGCTGTACCAGAAGCGATGTGTGACATAGAGCGTTGTCATGATGCAGGACGAAACTGTCTGCCCATTTCTCAGACACAAAACAGGACTTCCAGAACTGCTTCAAAAAAGTAGCAAGAACGATGGGATATGTGTGCTCAAAGTGAGGGGGAGCATTTTGAGAGGCGTTAATGGCAATGTGTCTTTTACTGTAATAATTTTTAAATTTAAACATTCACCCTATTTTATCACACCTCGTGTATCAGTGGTCTTATCTGACTAGGCAAGCCTTCTCCTCACAGCAGTTGCTGACTTTGCCTAATTCTCCTTCAAAAACATCCACAGAATGACTCAGTTCCACTATGTTGGGGGGGGTGGTGGGGGGTGGGAAGGAAACACTGAAAAAACTGGAGTATAGGAAGAATGGTTTACAAAGCACTAGAGTTTGTCCTGGAGAAGAGGAGATGTAGGCCTGGGGAGGTGAGTCTGACATCGGTCCAGAGAAGGGCTCAGACCTGAGCATCAGTCACCATCTATGTACTGCCTGCCGCTGCTTCACCCTGTAACTGTTTTCTCCCTTCCTCCGCAGATGAGACTGGAAGAAGGCAGGCTCAGTGAGGTCCAGAGTCCTCCCAGACACAGAGGAAGATCTGCCAGTGGACACACGTCTGACTGACTCTAAACTCTGTGTGCCTTCTATGATGTCAGGCTGCTTCGGCTGGGTCCAAAGTCAGGGTTACAGGTGGGGGTAAGACATTTTGGGTCAATATGAGGAAAATGAAAATTAAAAACTTCCAAAGGACCTTTGGTTAAGTAAAGGTGTCTGGGCTGTTAGGATTGGTGAAGGGGTTATACTCCTTCCTTAATCAGTCAAGCCTAGCTATGAAAAACACAACAGTGCCTAACAAGTGTGCTCAGTGATGCAGCTGATTCACTTGTGGGGGCAAGCCCCTTATCTGGTCGCTAACCCTGAAACATTCACTGACTGGTAGCCAATCCATGGCCCATACTTCTGCACTTTTTCTCCTCATTAAAGGGGAAGGAAGGAGTGGGGAGATTAAGAGAGAAAGAAAATGTGTGTGTGTGGGAGTTCCCTGGTGGTGTAGCGGCTTAAGGCTTCGGCGCTGGCGCTGTCAGCGCTGCGGCCTGGGTTCGATTCCCAGCCAGGGAGCTACCCACATACCCCACCCCCACCGCAAATTTCAGAAAAAAAAGAATGCTAATATTGAGATATTTTCAATAAATTGCGTTAAATTAAATAAATATATATATATAAAAAGAAAATGTGTGTGTGTTTGTGTGCGTGCATGCTTGCATGTGAGTGCCTGAGTGTGTATGTATGTATGTTTTAACCCAGATTTAATCAAGTTTTGCAGAAAAAGTCAAAGAAACTCCTGGTAGGGGACCATTTTATTCCATTTGACATCAACTGTGGGCAAGCCACCCACGCTTCTGTAAAGGACACAGCCGACACAGACAGGCGAATTCGAGAAGCCAGGCCCTGTCTGTGTACTGCCTGCCTGGGGACTCACTGGTCTCCCCATGAGTTCTATAAATTCCAGGACACGAGTAGAGGAGAACGCTGAGCTTCCAGGTGGCAGGTCCCTGATGCTGCCTGGTCCTGGCTGCTGGGTGTGGTCCCGACTCCACCAACGCTCAGGTTCTGGGGGAACCAGCTCAGCATGAAGGCACTGGCCTGCCACGGAGGTGAGCCAAGGACTGGAAGTCCAGAGCAGAGAGAGGGCATGGGCCAGGCAAGGCAATGGGAAGAGTGAGTAACTATCTGCACGTCTACCGAAGCCTTGCTGGTCCTGAGGGTCCAGAAAATTGTGGTCAGAGACTTCACACTGACGTTTTTGGGAAAGAGAGATCATAAGAGGGGTGAAAAAAAATAGGAGGGTCTGATGTACCCAATTAGATTAGCCCACTGATGAGCTAACATTGATGGGGTTCCGGGGCTGCAGCCGGCAGTCAGCGGGTGAACCAAACTAGAAGCACAGTGCTACGTGAGCCGAGGCCGCCTGAACACTTGACAGGAAGTCCGGTAAATCCCACAACCCCTGGTTTGCTGCCCTCTGGATACAAAGCAGGTGTCCTGCCATCTTATATTTACATTGAGTCAGAAATGTGTGGTCACCAGACGATCATGCAGCTGTTTCCTGGAGTTTAGGGTAGGCACAGTATTTGGGGGTTGGCAGGGGGTGTCTCATGCTTACTCTGGGGAAACCACAAGCCACACTTGGGAAACTCTGTATGAACTAGAGCAGGGGTCGGCACACTTTTTCTGTCAAGGGCCAGACAGTAAATATTTTAGGTTTCGAAGGCCAGGGGATTTCTCTGACAACTACCGGACTCTGGGATTGCCCCACAAAAGCAGCCAGAGACAGTATGGGCACACACGGCACTACTGGTTTCCAGCAAAACATTATTTACAAGAGCAGGAGCCAGACAGGACTCTGCTCAGAGCTACCGATTGCCGACCCATGAACTAGAGCTGGAAACGTTGATTTCTACATGCAAATACAGCAAGAAGTCCCACCTCCAAGGCTAATTCCAATTGAGATTCACAGCGATGCCTGACAAGAATCTAGAGCTGCCCCCAGATTCAGAGGTGAGGGTGCTATGTAATCACGAATGTCACATTTGGGCAACTACCTATTACCCAGCTGTCCCCTCTAGTGACACTCCTAAGTTCAGGGGAAATCACAGAAGTGCCCTTTACAAAGTGTACATCTCTAAATCTGGTCGCCCACATCAGGAAGCCCAACGCGCTCGTGGGCATCTGTCATCTGAAGAGCTTTTAGGGTAGGAAAGTGGAAAAAAACGCATGTGGAGGCCTGCTTTAGGTGAGTCCCCAGGCTAACGGGTCCCTCACCAAACCTCAGCAAAGTGGCTACATGCCTCACAATGAAGAGACTCCTAAAATATTCTCCAAACTCGGGGAGCACAAGGTAGACAACCTCTGATATGTGGCTACAAATGCTAGCGAAGTATTAAAAAGACACCTGCCGAAGCCTCGAGCGGAAACCACGTACCTGGGCTGGACTCTTCAGGAGGGGGGCTGCAATCTGCACAGAAACGGAGGGCGACATGGATGATTAAGAAGCAGCACACGGTTCAAACACCAACAACTCAACGCTTACCACAACTGCATTGGCAGCTTGCAGTAAGGTAGCTAACCTGGACAGAGAAGAGGTGGGGCCAGCCTGCCTCTTCTCCAAAAGTCACACAGAGGTGCTTGGGCTGCTCCAAGGCAGCCGAGTCCCCTGGTGGTGCACATGGCCCGATTCACGGGCGTAAACATTCATGTTGTTTATACGTCAACATAAAATGCTCTTTGGGGGTGAGCACCCTGACAATACAATGTGATGAAGTGCCCAAGTCCATCACATTGCATGTAGCAGTGACCCACGCTGGCTTGCAACATCTGAAGCAAATTTGAAATGAGAGAGACTGGCCAGGTCAGTGGAGTGCTCCCAGTGCACAGACTGACCACTGTGGTCCAAAGGTTGAACCAGTGATGAAACCAATATACCAGAAACATCTATGCCACTCTTTCAAATGTAAGCCAAATATAAAACTTTTATGATTTGGAGGAAATCTGGAATTAGAATATCCCTCCAGGTCCCTCAAAGAATAACAATTTTAATGTAGTTTCACCTAAACTGAGTCACACTGGGCAGTGCTTATTTCAATGTCACACTTCCCTTAAAAACTCTAAATTTCCCGGTTAACTGGATATGCCACCTAAAAGAAGAAAAGTTCGAAAAGGGATCATTTGGAGGAAAAGCTTATTCTATTTTATTATCTAAACTTTTCAGTTCAAAGAATGTCTTCAGGATATTGAAATAGGTAGTTTGAGATCCCCAAGAAATGCAGGGACTGGCTTTATAGCGACTTTCACAACTTGTGGAACTGTCCAGAAGGGGCGGAGACAGAATCCTTCCCCTCTAGTCATCTTTGACCATGACATCCGCTCCTAGCAAAAGGGACAGAAATAGGGCAAAACTACAGGTTTCCATGAGCTGCAGATTTCAAGCTCTTCATTAGAGCCCATGTACCTAACAAAGAGAGTGACCCCATGGTGTGGAGATACAGAGCAATGATTCTTAAACATGTGACTAATTAGAATCACCCCAGGCTTTGAAAAAAAAAATACACATTTCTGCTTCCTTCCGAAGATTCCTCCAAGATGCTGGGTCACAATGAGGAAGGTCTGGGGGCCTGTTTTTATTGTCTTCCGTGGTGATCCTCGACAGCTGGGTTCAACCAATCCTGACGAGGCGTTGAGGTTACCCCCGGCTGGGTAAACTCATCTTTCAATCGCAGGGAGAGAAAGTGGTCTTGGTGTAGCTGGCCCAGATGCTTATAACCTGTCTCAGGCCATGGAGTACCTTGAGATCTGATGACCACATTCTAGCACATAAACCCTGGGCGTCGCACACAGACCTCAGGTTAAGAACCTAGTCTGGGTTTGAATGGCTGTCTGCAGATGAGGAGAGCAAGAGAGTACATGTGGTAGGTAATAGAAGCCACAAACCCTGGCAGGTGGGGGGTGGTGCTAAAGAGGTGCGGGGTGCTTGTGGGGATAATGAGAAGAATGAGAAAGTGGCTTACAGAGCCCCTTTGGTTCCAGCTGGCAGGGATTTGTTAGTGGGTTCCAAGATCCGGGACCTGCGGCCCTGGGTGATGCCTGCCCGTCAGGCAAGGCTGTGATCAGGCCTGCAGGAGGGCAAGCCAAGAGGCAGGGCAGCTACTTGGTGAAAGATGGAAACCAAGGACCAAGGATGCATACAGAATTGGAACAAAAAGTGATGATGCCTTCCAGAGAGGCACGGAGTTGTTTGTGTGTAATAAATACGTGGCATCAGGTCAAGACAACAGTAACACGGGATGTCTAAAACGTCATGGCAGAGTCCAGCACGTGCCCTTGAGGACAAGAGGCTGAGCAAAACACATGGCTCCTAGCCTCATCCTCGCTGATACTCCTGGACGTGCTAAGGTCTGACAGCTTCCTGGCTATGCTCACCATTTCTGAATTAAGGCTCACTTGCAGTTAATTGAGTGGCATATGGTTTCATGCACTTCTTTAAGTACTGATCAGTAGAGTTAGCCTCTCTCAAATGTATACTTCACATTTCCATCATCACAACATAGCTGATTTGCGTGGCTCATAGGATTACAAGCCAAGCCTATCATAAATAAATGCTCATTTAAATAACTTTAAAACTGCATTTAAATGTAATTTTTGAACAATACAATATGTGCCTAGAAACAAAAGACATTTAAGTTTGGATATAACAGTACGTAGAATTTAAAAAATTGTCTCCTGTCTTTTAAGTAAATCCCACAAATTACTTTTAAATCTGCAGAAAATGTTTTAAAATACAAGACAGACAATACTAAAGAGAAATGAGCAATGAACTTTCAGAAAATTTTAAAAGAAACACCATTAACAAATGAGAACACGAACACAAACGAAGTAGTTCCATGAACCAATCACAGGTTTGGGGAACTGAAACTGTAATCCCTCATGGACGGATGAGTGGAGCAGTGAACACAGTTGAAACAGAGGTTCAAGTGAAACAGTGCCCTGGAGACAGACTGCAGGTAGATTAAGAAGACGAAGGGCATCTTATAAACGGAGGAGGATTTATCAAGAGGCTGTGATACAGAAGCACGATTCTGCCTTGAATGAAAGTTGCTTCATCCAGAAACTAAAAGTCCTTGCTGTAGGAAGTCTAACCCCGGCACATTTGGGCCTTTCTTCCTGGCTAAACACCTTCAAAGGAGAGCAAAGAGGAAACAGAAGCGAGGTGTGCAGCCAGCTACTGGCTGCCTGCTCATAACCCACTCCAGCTCTTACAGGACAAGGCGTGAGGCCCTGAGCTGCAGGGACCAGGAAGCCACTTATGAGGAAGGCTGTAAGCAGGGCCAAGTGTCTGGTTATGCCCTGTGTCTCCACAGACAGAAGACTGAAGTGTGCTGCTTCGTACCAATGTCCTACCATCCACTGAGAGCCTGCCTTGGAGGTGATGACAATGGAGGAACCTAACTCAGTCCCCAGAGGCACAGGAATAGGTGCCACCATCACACTGAGTCACCAATACGTCCCAAGGCAACGTGCCTCTGCTGATATGAGTGTGCCCAACCTGTGACAGCCAGCTTCCCAGCAAGCCCCACTGGACCTAACAGTTCCCATCCAGCCAGGCCCCTGCACCATCCACCTTGCCCTTGAGTCCATCCGTTCCTAGTGTCATACACAGCCTCACCAGAAAAGCATGTGCATTTTGGCCTACTTCAGGTTCTCAGACTGGTTTACAAACCAGAAAAGCCCAGGAGCCCAACCCTTACTGCTGGGACAGCATGACCCAGGAGGGCCCAGAGTCTGCCTTTGCCAGACACGCAGATGCACATGTGGGCTCCAGGGGCAGGAAGCCCTCACTGCAGCTGCTTCTGGCCCTGCAATGCTCAGCCCTGCCCAACAGCCCTCCCTGCAGTCTGTGGGGAGGACATAAAGTCAGACACAGACATTCAGACAGACAGACAGACAAACGCAGCGTGAGATGGAGGCAGCGAGTGGAAGGCGTGGATGCATACGCACGTGCAGTCAGGTGAGGATGACATGCAGCAGAAGGCGTGATGGAGGGGCATGGTGAGGAGGGTGCATCACAAAAGGGGTCCTCCGGTCTGATCCAGTAGGCATGGCTGTGCCGGTTACCTTTCTTGCTGGTGCCGCTGCCCGTGCTGGGGAAGACATCCTCACAGCCCTCACCATGCAGCCGCTCCTTCTGCAGCAGCTTGTCCACCCGCTGTATGATGCACTCCAGGCTCTTGTCAACATTCAGCCACACTTTCTCCTTCCAAACCAACAGGGCTTATTTGGGTCAATGCTCCAACAGAACACAAACCAAACCCTTCCCCACTGATCTTCCACCCTGGCCACTGTGCTCATTAAAGCACCACAGGATTTATAAACATCAATGGGGCTCATAATTCCCCAAATAAAACTAAAGTTGTATTTGCTTTTCAAAGGACAAATCAATGTCCTGTGGTCACTGTTTTTAAAGTTTGGGAGACGTTTGCTAGTAACTATCGTGGAGGTCAGACAGGACTTCCCAGTGTGTCCCAGCACTAACAGAAAGGCCACAAGGCACAGTGTGACAGTGTCATTCCCTCCCTCCGCTGCAGACCTCCTACATCATCACACCAGAGGGGACTGAGGTCTCCTTTGGAAGGAAGAGAATGGAAATGGCTGACCACTTCAGTTGGGAGGTGACAGGAGGTAAGAGAAAGCTGGGGTCACGTAGGATGCCTGACCAGGGCTGGGGGAGCACTTTCCTACTGACTAGTAATTCAGGGCCTCAAAGAAATGCCTGTAAGTAGGTGTCTTCATAAATGACAAAATGAGTTGTATGTTATGTGTCCCCTGGCCCCTGCCCCTGGCCCCAGGAGATACGGATCTATTCTCAGGGAAAACTCTGTGAGGAAGAAACAAAGTGACGAGAGGCCCAGGCAGCATCTCCCAAATCCTTACCAGCTGCCCCAGCACCTGAGTCCCCAAAGGTACCAACAGCAGGGGGGCCGGTCAGACCAGAGACTGGGGCACAGGGGTGGAGGCAAAGGCGACAGGAGGAGAATCATCCTTTACAGCTGTCTCTGAGAATGGCCAGCCCACAAGAGCCCTGCTCCTCAGGTGGACACAGGTGAGAAAATACCATGTCCCTCCCTGAATCAGGTGGTCCAGGAGCCCTCCGGGAAGGAGGCTTAGGGCTTGCTTGTCTGCAGAGGCACCAGCCCTTCAGGCACTTCTGGAGGAAAAGGCTGGTGAGAGGCTGCATGTTGTCAACCTGAGTTCAGCAGCAGGAGGGGTCGTGGGCACAGACTCACCCACTCCTCCTCATGCCAGTCCACCTGCAGAGAAGACCGGCTGTTCCTGCCCGTCCACCTGGCCATTAGGGTGTCCTGGTCATTCCTGAGCATCACCTGCTCCTCCTCGGTCGAGGTGGGGGAGGCCTTGGAGGCGATGTAGTCAGGTCGCGCTGCATTCAGCCCGTGGATAGAGTTGGCCAGCAGCTTGCAGTCGCAGACAGTGACCAGCTGCCGCGTCTGCAGGAGCACACACACCAGGGTCACTGAGCTCCAAGCCAGGGGCTGCAAGGCCTGTCTTCCCCAAGAGCCTGGTGCTCTGCCCTTTGCCCTGCTCCACAGTGCACCCAAGTCAGAGCTGCAGCCCTCAGGACACAGAGCTTACAGGCTGCCACATGACTGATCTGGTCAAATCTCTGCAAGAATTTCCACCCACACTCAGCAGGGCAGCCCCTCCTACCTTGTCTGCCAAGATGGCGAGTGTTCTTTCGAGGCCAGTGGCAGACCTGTCCTTGGCTGCTCTTGAGAGCCGCTCTGCATAGTAACTCACTTGGGTTTTCAGGGTGTTGATCTGAGCAATGATCTCCTTGGCTCTGACGATGTCCTGTGGTATGTAGATTATGGACTGGCAGCTGGATGAAGTACTAAAAAGGATAAGAATGGATCCTAAGGGGCTCTCTCAAATCGATGAGGATGGCAGCACCCTCCCAACCCCAGCCCACAACCAATACAGAAGAAACCATTCTGTTACTCAGGGACGTTTTCCTGAGCTGGGCTAGCTGATGGTGGGCAAATGTAAATCTCAGCAGATCCTTTCTGTCTGGATGGTGGAAGCTTGAATATGAAAATGCAATTAAGTCTTTATCTACATTTGTCTGTCTCTATATTTGTATCGTATGTACATTGTTAGCATCGTTAACAGATATTAAAACCCCTGATTATCCCAATGCTCATAATCATTTACCTAAGAACCTCACCTGCCGACTTCCAAGCAGTATTTAAGTGGAGACATGGGGTCTGCTGATGCCAGAAGAAGTCAGTGAAGGGAGACTGCCGCGTGTGCTGGAGTCAGCCAATTTGGCCTACAAACCTCCCAGTGCACACCCCCACAGCTCTCTTTCCTCCCATGTCTGACTCCAGCCGGTCCCCTCCCACTGCTCCAGGACTTCTGTCTTTGAAAATTACTGTTCCATCAGAGGAGAAGGTGGTGGAGAACGTGCCTAGCCAGAGGCCAGGTGTGGATGCCTCGATGGCTTTGAAAACCTGGTTCTTCCTCCTTGCCTGCCTCCTTGCCACCAAGCAGCATGTGCATCTCGGGATCTGAGGTCAGAGCTATGGCCCAGCCACTGCCCAGCAAAATCACCAATCTCCTAGAGAACCAGCTCCATGGCCCCAGCTGTCTGGGGCCTGGCCGGAATGCCTGGCCCTTCCAGAATAAGATGGCAAATTGCGCATCTCTCAGCTGAGATCCCAAATCAATCCAATATTATAAATTATCTTTTCAGACCATGTGAGGAAGCCGAGGAAAGCAGGCAGAGGAAGTATACGGCGCCAATGCAGAGGTCTCTCCCACAGTGTGAAGTTGTGGGCTCTGACTGGAGTGGGTGTCCCATCCTTCATGGAAGGGGGGGCCCTGACTGGTCCCCTCAGAACTGCCCTTTGAGTTTAGGGGAAGAGGGAGAAGGTGGACAGCCACACCTTCCATCACCTTCCCTTGGGTGGTGGTGGTGGTGGGGGGTGATGTGGGCAGGGCTGAGAACCTTCCTCAATGGGCTTTTTTCAAAGTAACCCAAAGGTGGGTCACTAGGAAATGGGCCTGTCCCTTCCCTTGATGGACTATGAGGTAAACATGCAAAAAGCAAAACCCAAAGCACCAAGAAAGAAACCACACCCCAAGCCCACACACCACAGTAAAAACAAGGGACGTGCCAAAAACCCATGCAGCAGACTGCCCGTGCCCACGTGGTCCGACAAGAGTCATTCCACGGCGCGAGGTGCACACAAGGACTTTCCAATCTGCAATCACTCTTCCAAATGAATAGCTGCCACTTAGGATGATTCCGTCTTAAAAAGACAATCTCAAAATAGAATCGAAGAAAACATCTCCTGCACCCAGGCCCCGATAGTTAGTGCCCAAGTGTAATGTGCATGTGCGCATGGAGATGGCTCTATGCACACCAACACACACACACCTACCCCCGTGCCTGAGAAGAGCAGCATCTCATTCACCCTGTCCTTACAGGTCACGTCCTAATAGAAGTAACCTGGGCCTCCTGCATAGGAAGGATATGAGTACATTTCAAAGAGCTGCTGTTTGGGGATGATCATGTGTGCCCAACTGCCTATTCCTAAAAATGGGGAAAGCTTAAGAGGCCTCAGCTGGGAAGGCTGTTCCTCCGGACTTCCTGCTGTCAGATGTCCCCAGCAGAGCCCTGATATCTCAGGCAGGGCCCAGCCACAGCCCGAGCCTCACCAGCCCCCAAACAGCAGAGATTCCAAAGTGTTGCTGGGGTCTGTCGCCCAAAGAAGCACCACGGCAGAGCCCCAGTTCTGGTTGGGGCAAGCACTCTGGGCATGACTCGGGAGGTCCTAGGGAAGCTGTGGGGACCCCCAGGCAGCAGACATGATGGCTTCTGGCTGTCATCTAACTCTTTGGTGGAAAAAGTTACTTGGTTATTATAATTCTTGGTAAACCTGACACTAACACTGTTTTAAAATACGCATCAATTATTCAGTATCATGAAAACATAAGCTGGCTTCATTCCCCCAAGAGAGCTTCATTTCCACAAGAGGCAATGGTGAAGCAGAAACTGAAAAGCCCCCAAGTTCTTATAAGAGAAGCCAGAAAGGGATTCCCACCCACAGCAGTGGCTGGACCTGACACCCCAGCACCACCCGGGACTTGCTGGCCTGGGCTCTTGTCATCCTGGGAGACACAGCACCAGGTCTGCTCTGAGTGAGCTCAGTAACGCACAGCTGCTGGGTTTTAAAAGACAAAGCAGTAGACTGGAGGTTGGCTATTCATTATCAAAGAACATTGCAGTTGGAAGACAGAGTTGTGTGCGAGGCTGTAACTAGGAGCCCACAGCGGCACCAAGAGTGAAGCACCTCACAGGGGAGGGGACAGCACAGGCTTTCTCTGCATGAGAGCAAGACCCAGACAGACACTCTCTCCACAGACAAAAAACTCACCAACACTCCTCAAAACTGCTAAAGAAAAGAACCAAAACAAAATATTAGCATTTGTTAGCAAACACCAAATGCAAGACAAAAAAATTAAAAAGCCAAGTTATCTTTTGTCAAAATACTTGAATTTATTTGTTGAGGGACGATTCACTTATGACCCCCACATGCTTATTCATCACAGCAACGTCAGGGCCTGCGCTCACACCCAGGGAGACATCCCACCGATGAGCAACTTACATCATCTGCATTTAAAGGAGAGTTCCAATGATGAAAATCATCTCTACCAACGCTTTTATGACACAAGTAGGAAATTAAATAAAAATCTGTATTATGTATTTGAAAACCACCTCAGAGGCATTTGGGGGCTAAGAAGTTCCTAAGTTAACATGCAGCGTAATCAGGTATCAGCATGCTGACCTTCCTGGGACAAGGACAGTCAGAGAGCACCCCCTCTTGGTTGGCTTTCTCCTCGGGGCCCCCCATGTCACCCTCCAAATGCACACTCACACTTCACACAGCCACATGCAATGGTATAACAGACACACAATCTCTGCTGGCTGTGCAGAGCTGTGGTGGGGACAGGAAGCCTTGTCCTTGTCACAATGCCCAGAGGACCACCGGAGTCAGTGAGTCCTCCAGCGGGTCTGGTCACTGGCTTGTCTACACAGGAAAGAGTCTGGGTGGGTTTGAATCAAGGTGGAGCAGGCCTCTCACAGAATTTCAGCCCCACTCCTAAGGCTCAAACTCCCCCTTTCAACCAGGCCCTTTCTCGTTCCTCCTCCTGTCTCCAGGCCTTCCTTGTCTCAGGACAACCTGTGTAAACATCTGAATGGTGACTCTCACAGTGCACTCTCTTCTGCCTGCCTGCTCCCACTCCAGCCTCAGTCCCATGTCAGCGGCACTCCTAGCTGCATCCCTGACGCCCTCAATTTATCTATTGAGGGACAACCACTGTATATGACTGTTCACCCTTCCCTGATCCAGTCTGAGGTCAGCTTCCACAGCCATGTCCTGACTCACAGCCCTCTGGCTCCAGCACTTGCGAACACTCCCCACCGGGCCACCCTGCTGAGCTCATGTGAGGATCCCTGGGCCGTGGCTTCACCTTCCCTCAGACCATCCCATGACCAGTCAATAAGTCTGACCTTTCAACCCCACATTCTGTGGGGCTATTCCATCGAAACTTCAGCTCATTTCCTTCCACCTCAGACTCCTGTGGGCCACCCCAGCTTCTTCTCACATCCCTTCTAGGACTAACTGCCTGCTCCTGGCCCTTTCCATCTTCTCCAGAACCTGCTCCATCGATGCTCTCTTCCATCTCCCTCATTCGCTTCCCATCTTTCCTCTCAGCCCAAACATGTGCTCACGTCATCGTCATTCCCCCCAAACCAGAAACCTTTGAGCTCCTTCTCTGTTTCCTGGTCCAAGGATCTTACAGGACCGTCAACACTCCTCACCTCCACCTCTTACACTTGCACCCCTTGATCTATTTAAATCTTGATGGGTGACACTCTGGAAGACCACCAATGCCATCCACGTGTCCGACACTGCAGTGTGGATTTACAGCTCTCTCCTCATCTGCCCTGCCCCACTCTCCACAGACCCTCTGCATGCCTGTTTCCTAGAATGGCACTGCTCACTCCAAGTGGTGGTGCTGATGTGCCTGCTCCCAGGCAAAGTTCAGAGCTCCTCAGGGCCAGGCCTAGATCTGTCAGTCCTGTGTCCCTCCCTAGTCACTAGCAGCCCCCTGGCTCCTCTCCCAGAAGCACTGGGTCACTGGGCCTCGAGCCACACCTCACTGCGTGCTCTGACTGCCATCCCCCACCCTGCTACCTGGTGATTTCCTGCTCACGACGGTAGCTCCATGCAGCCCCTTGAACCTTTTAAAACCCAGGAATATTGACCATGGCTGACCTTTAGGAAGGAAAACTACCTTTTGCAGGCTGCACACTTTGTCATGCTCAACCAACCAGGGACTCTCAAGGACAGCCAAGCCAACAGTCCACACAGGGCGGCTGCCAAAAGCACCACTCTAATGGTGTATTTCAATTTGCAAGGACAGGACCACCGATCAGGTGCCCTCCTCACCCCCCAATTCAGTCACACACACAAACAAAATAGCATAGGGTCCGTAGGCAGCCCCTCCCACCACACAAAAAGCAGACTGAATGAATGGCTGGACATGCTCGTGGTCACATTTTGATTTTTTTCTTTAACCTAGAAAGCACCAGACAGCTGTGGAAAGACCAAAAACACCACCCAAGAACTTACTGTTTCTTGGTCTCTTCAAATTTGTGCAGTTTTTTGCGGAGGCCTCCTGACTTAAAACCTTGGCAATGTGCTGCAGGCGCCCCGATGGTGACGATGTCGTAGCTCTGATCTGAATGACAGAAAGCTCTCCTCCATTACTCTGGGCTCGGGCCTGTGGACGAGCCAGCTACAGGGATATGCACACAGCTCTGGGTCCTGCCCCTCCACCCATGTCCAGCAGCCTAAGGTTCCTAAGTCCCACAGTCTGCACTGTCTAAGGGCCTCTGGAGCCCAGCACCATCGTCTCACAAAGAGGGGATTCTATATACCCCAGGGTGGAACCACATGGGGATGGAGACACGTACACAGCAAGGCTCAGTTTCTCTCCTTCAGAAGGATGACTGATGGGCAACTATCTGCCACAGAAACACAAAGGAAGCCAGACGAAGGAGCAACAAAAGGAAGGGGCTGTGCTCCTTAACGAAGACCTTACCAAGGGTCTATGCTGTGTCTCTCACCTGAGCTGCTCAGCGCAAAAACACACGGGGAAGGCTGGGGCAGATGCGGGGCCACTGAGGGACCAAGTTCACAGGGAGAACAAATGGGAAACATGATTCAACATGAGGGGCAGAAAAAGAGTTACCTGATCCTCCATCATCTTGGACTCTCATTCTCTGTATGTGCAAGTTTGTGGGAACAAATTCCAACTTTTTATCTGCTTTCAAACTGCTTGCTTTAAATGAGGGACCTAGGAAATAGCATATGAGAAATCAAAGGTCATCAACACATGCCCACAGTCATGAACGGCGAGTAGAAAAGGGGTATCTTGAGGTGCTGCTCAAAAAGCAGTATGTGTTGGTGGTGGCCCAGGAAACTGAGCTGCCCGTGAGTACATTTCACTTCCAGGTAGTGCGTGGGTGGGACACGGAAGGAGGGCAGCTCACCGGCCAGGGGACTGGCTCTGGATGCTTAGGTGGTGAATGGAGCCAGGTAGAAGCAGCTTCAGAAGGTGATGGTGACCAGGCTGTGCCTTCCCTTGACTCAGCTCTCAAAGGAGAGTTCTGACACACAGAGGGGACTTTGGCAGTACGACAGCAGCAGCGCTATAAAAAGCAAAGCCAGGAACTGCCTGTGCCTACTCTAGAGACAGCCATCATCCAAGATCTAAGAAACTGGTTCAACTAGAACAACACATCTCAATTCTGAAAAGTGATGGAAAAAGGTGTGCTCATCACCCTGGGCTAACAAAGTAAAGAGATCTAGCCAGCATCAATTCTGGCTCCCTGGAACACAAATATGTCCCTCATATGCACTTGCGTGATTAAGCAGCCTGGATGAAGTTCTGTAACAAATACCCAAAATCTTATGTCTATAGTCGGAATCTGTAACTAATTAAGTGAAGAACTCCATGCCTAGAAAAGAAAGGGATTATAAATGACACTGACAATCAGAAGGGTAAGAGAAATAAACATTGCATCTAGTGCAAAGAGGTGGATTTATTTTGCCAGTACACAAAATACAGGCCAACTGGTGTCTGTTTTGCATTGTCACTAGATAGTTAGGGGGTAGCCCAGGGACCAGGTAGCCCAAAGCCTCTTAGAATTGCAGAATCCCAGATCTGCTATTAACAAGACCCTATGGGAAGTAACACACATGGTGACATCTGAGAAGCTCCAGAAAACTCAAAGCTGTGGGGATGTCACCCTTTCCCAGGCACCAGGTATTCAGCATGTGTCAGTGCCTAAGTTCCTTCAGGCAAATGCTGCCACTTCTCTTACGAATATACTTAGATCTGATCTTCAGATCCAAACCCAACCCAGGGCACCATCATCTTGTCATCGTTCCTATATGTATCTTCTTTTCAGTCAAGATCCTGGACACATTCATACGTTCTATGTCAAAATTACATTAAGGGCTTGTGATTTTCTTTAA
>PVJL010002984.1:139518-173584 GCA_004026885.1 Lyroderma lyra
AAAAAAAAAAAAAAAAAAAAAAAAAAAAAAAAAAAAAAAAAAAAAAAAAAAAAAAAAAAATTCCATTTGGAATAAAAAGGGAATGAGTTAAGAATAGTCTTCTAAATCTACCCTAAGAGTGTTTTGAAAATCAAAGGTATCTTTCAAGAAGAAAAGGTAAAGTGTATTTCACTTTCTTTTTTGAGTCTTAAAATGGACAGGTCCACTCAGACAATTTTTATGTTCAATACAAGTACCACTGAATATTTAAACTGGGAAATACAGAAAATTGCACTGTCTCATGGCAAACTGCCTACATCCTTTTGGTCACTTCACTGACAGATGACAGATCAACATGAAGAAATCACACCAACAGCCTGTGACTTGGGTCTCTCCTAAATTTTATCACACAGTGGTTGTTTTGGCAGATGACACCATAGAAGAACTTTTCAATGTAACTCACAGATTTCTCTCCTTCATTAGGATCTAAAAAATCCAAATTTTAAAGAATTCACACCTACATGAGAATATATTTTTAAAAATCCATTAGAGTATCTGTCAGTGAGAATATCTGAGCAACCCTGAGATGCAGATTTCCAGGTGGGAAAAAGGAGAGCGTATGTGCCATGTTGAGGATGAGACCTGGTACCCTACCCACCTTTGTACTGATGGAGGTCAGTCAGATTCTCTTGGTATGTGAGGATGATGGTCTGGTACTGAGTGACGATCTGGCGCCGGAGGCTCTCCCAGCAAGGAGACAGCTCCCCCAACTCCTCCAGTTCACACACTCTGCAAGCAAGACACACACACATCAGGCTGTGGGGCCAGCTCACCTCCCTGGAGAGGCACAGGAGTCTGTATCAACCAGGAGAAGAAAAGGGAATGTGGGAGGATCACCGATGCCCAGGGAAAGCCCAGGCTGCTCAGCAAGTTCATAGGGCAAGTGGCAGGGTGCATGGCAGAGCCCTCTATATGAACGGCAGACCACCAACCACATGGCAAGTGTACAGAGAAGCTTTGTATGAAAACAGTCAAATAATCAAGGAAAACTATGTGGAGGAGTAGAGAGGGCAGCAGCCCCCATGGCATGTATCACAGATTACACAGGGAAAGTCTCAAATTGTCCAGGTCTTGGCAGAACAGGCCGACGTGTGACTGGAGGCCTGTAAGCAACTGTGATGACTTGTTATCTCCAGAAAAATAAAAGCTGTGTAAGAACTGAAATATAAACTTCTTAGCTCAGTAGTAAATAATAGCTACATAATCAGAATAAAAGAGCACAAGATAGAATTTTTTTAAAGTTTTTTTAGGAAACTGAGGAATTCAGTAGTTAATCCCTGAAACTGATTAAAGAGTACTCTGTACAGACATAAGAAAGACAGCAGTCAACACTAAAAGTCACAGTGGCTACCATCATTTCTGGGATCAGACAGCCCAGGGGCCCAAGACCTAAGTCTTTTGCTTAAAGTTGTTGGCAGTATTTGATTATGCACATTTTCCTTTGAGGAAAAATAAAAAAGCTAACATTATATAAGTTTTTAGAAATCTATTCAATTATTTGAAGTTTTTTTTAAAAGCTGTACCATTTTATTGTTATTAAATTAGCAAAATTAACATAAAAGAAGACACTGTGCAGTCTGGGCTGCAGGAAAGGGCCAGCCACTGCAGCCCACTGGCCCAGCCTTGGGTCAGCTCGGCACAGGAGCCCAGTGCCCTGCCGCTGCGGCCCAGTGGCCCAGCCTTGGGTCGGCTCAGCACAGCAGCCCACTGCCTCATCACTGTGGGCCTGTTCTGGATGCCTCTGTTGTGTCCCATCGGCTCCTTCTTACACTCTGGTGTCAGCTTAGTGGCACCCTCTCACAGAGGCCCACCGGGACCGACCTCCTCCTTATCACAACCCCATTACTTTCTGCTGGCACATCTGGGGCCCCATGTGTAGCCCCCAGTTGTCTGTTAGTGACTGTCTCTCACGGTCTGTCTCACTCATCAAGAAGCCCCCACAGCATCCACCATGTGGTTGGGGGTCGGGGGGGAAACAACGCAACCATTGAGACCAAAATGCTTGTTAAATGAACAAAGTTTTTAAAGTTGCGGTATATAAAAGTGCATGCCTAGAACAAATAATGGGAAATTATGCCCTCACTAAAAATTAGAACAAGCAAAGTGAAGCTATAGAGAAAGTAGGTGGTAGCTATGTATAAAGACAGAAGTATCAAAAACCTGATAGGTAAAATTTTTAAATTAAAATAAATATAAAATATATATATAGAGAGAAAGCAATTCTTTGCATTATTTTTGCCATTTTTCTCTAAATTTGATATTTTGCAAGATAAAAAAGTATCTTTAAATGCTGTATTAAAACAGTAGGGCCCTGGCTACACTGTTTTCTTTCATGCCTCTGTTACACTGTGTTTATAATTAACATCGTTTTACAAGGAGTAATAATGACAGTGTAAGGCACATGGGAGACATGATCTGCAGTGACAAGCACCCTGAGCTGAGGGGACGCCGGATGGTCCTACTTAGGCTCCTGGAGCCCACGTCACTGTGGCCATACCTGAGAAAACCACCAACTAGGCAGACATAACCAAAGCATGACCAGCTACTTCTAACTTTCTCAGTCTGAATGAGGGGAAAGGAGAGAGAAAGGGCAGGGAGCCAGTACCCAGTGCTGAGCACATCTGGTGCTTCGGGCACATTACCTGTGAAGTCCTCAGGTGGGAAACCCAGGACACAGATGAGCAAAATGATGCTTTGGCAAACCCAGGCCACAGGGCAGGAAAGTGGTGGAGGCTGTGCTTGCCGTCTGGTGCTCTAAGAGATTTCCAGAAGGGCGGGGGAATGTGACGTGGGCCTGATGGACAGTCGGCCTCTCCACCTGGCCTTACCTGGCCGCATCTTCCTCTAGCAGAAGCTTCACAAACTGCCGGGGCACATGCAGGGAAAGGGCGCTCTCTGCCATCTGCTCCAGGATCCGCAGGTGGTTGCCATCGGTGGTGGGGAACCGGTACATACGGCAGATGGCGCCGCCGAACACTGAGGTGGGGGTGGAGAGGAGCTGGGTGAGTGGGCTACAGACCTGTGTCGGGGTTCTCCTCCCCAGGACCTCAGCACTGCAGACACCTAAGTCCTCTTACTGTTAGGCTGACCAGACAGACTGTTTAAACAGCACAGAAAACAACGGTACCATCCCGTTTCAAATGGTACGTCCGGTCAGCCTACTGACACCTGAATTTGGCCCAGTGAGACGAGGCTGGTCATACGTACCATTTGAAACAGGGCAGTACCATTGTTTTCTGTCCCGTTTAAAACAGTACATCTGGTCAGCCTACTCGCTGTCCATCTCAAGGGACTTACACATTTAACGCAAAAACCCACCAGGTGACTGAGCCTGAACATTCTTCCCCTGCAACATGCAATCTTCTTGTCCCAGAACATGTAACTCCCAGGTAAAAGGGCTGGGGCACTGAGGTGGGCAGTCACCAAACCCAACACAAAACAAGAAAGAGTGAAGTGAAGGAGGAGGCCCCTTCCTCGGGGTATCACTGACGCTTTACGTACCAGCAAAAAGAATGGCATGAGGATACGCGGTGGAGCTGACAACCAGGGTGCGTGGGCGTGACAATTACGGTGGGTGTAGAGGAAAAGGTGACCCTCACGAGAGTGGCAAGAGTACCACCAGAGGACGTGTTTACCTGATTTCAGTAAAGTGTCCTTCCGCAATGAAGCATGTTTGGACCGGAGTCCCAATGCCTCGGTCAAGCTCTCATCGACGGGTAGGACCATCTAGTGCACACACAGAAGAGCACAAGAAACCTGAGACTCAGATGAGTCCAGAGCACTCAGGGGAAGTGGTGTCCCACAGATGTCATAAAAGAACTCTTAAGCTTAATAGCCACAGTAAATACCAATGCCACAGTAAACACGTCTCCCAAGCCACCACCCAGTATACCGAGCATGTGCCACGCAGTCTTCTAGAAATGCATGCATTGTGACTAAGACACTTCACCTGTATTTCAGTGTGTTTATGTGTAAAAGAAAAAGGAAGGGAACGGATGCCCAGAAGTATTTCTATAGCTGACGTTCTGAGCTTATTTTGGGTAAAATGAGATGCCTCTGTATTTTACAACGATGATTACTTATCAGTGTTCGGGCTCTTAAATTAGAATTCTGTTGGAGAGCATGAGTGTGTGTGAAAGAGAAAGGAAGTGGAGCAGATGGAGAAGGTGTGCAGATGTGACATGTATGTGCATACGGTGACAAGACAGCGATGAGCACATGAGTGTCTGGGAAAGGAAGATTCTAACAAAATATCAGGCCATCTGGATCTCACTGCACACCACCCCAGCCAGCTCTTTCCCCTCCTGTCTGCAGGCTCCCCCACATGCTCCAGAGGTGGCCAGTGCAGCCGGGAGCAGGGCAGGCCCCAGGGCAGCAGCGCCTGAGGGGACCTCCTCCTCTGTACTTTGAGAAGCGCTTGTGGGGACTGGCCCATCCTTTGGCATCAGGCAGCAGGCCCTGCCATTTCCTCCCTTGGGCACAGAGGCAAAGAGCACCTTACTCCTCTAATGGAGTGGAGGAAGATGGAGCACTCACCCTCCCATTGACAGTGTCCAGAGACCGGGTCACAGGAGGCCGCTGGTCTGACTTCTCCTCCATCTGCCAGCCAATCACGGTGATGTTACCCACGCGGTCACTCTCTGCAGACCTGCAACAAGCAACATGCTCCAGAAAGTGGTGTCATGACTGTGTTTCACTTTCGAGTCACCTAGGGGTCCTGGGCATGCCAGGATCTGGCCAGCTGGATGGTTGGGCAGCATTCGCTGTAAGCCCAGGCTCTGGGCGAGGCACACAGGAAGTCATGGGGACAGAGAGGGAACAGAACTCCATGGAGAAGTGTGCACATGTCTGGTGAAGCCAAGGGCAGGGGTTAATGCTCACTTCCCTGTGCTGCCCCAGAAAGCGATGAGGATGCATCTTGGAATCAGAACAGCAGAGTATCTTCTGGCACTGGACTCCTTTCTGCTCCTTTCCACCCCACCCTCAAGCTTTGATTAGCCCCAAGGCCTAGACCTGGACCCCAGGTAAGCTGAGGTCACTCAGGGTTTCCCAAAGCCTTTGAATATGGATATAAAACAGCTGATTCTACTCCAGCCCCAGTCAGCCTCACCTCTAGGCCCTCTTGGGGTGCTACTGGCTCCCTGAGCCCATCTGACTCGTCCAGGGAAGCCCCAGGCTTTAGACTTAAGGTGTCTGGCTTAGCCAGTTTCTATATTTTCATTTGGCCACTTTGCCCATTTCCTTTGTGACTTTGTCTCATCGTTCTCATGCCTAAAAAAAGGCCCTCTTCCCTATGCTATCTGTTCAACAGTGATCTTTAGCTCCTTTGAAAAAGGATGATGCTACTTCTTATATGCAACACTAATGCCACTAGAATTTCTTCTGGCATTTGCTGCACATGGATACTTTCTCTAACAGCCCTCTCATTTTCCCTGAGACCCCTCCTCTGTCCTGAGCAGGGTCCTCGTACACACCAAGGAGGATGCAGGGCTCTCATCCTGTCCAACACCTGCAACACCCTTACACTAGAGGGACAGAATGCTGCACCAGCTAGCTAGCAGGGGATTAATCTTCTCTGGCAAAATTTTCTTTGGTATTTTGGACTAGTTTCCCAATTTTTACATAACTTTGGAAAAGAAAATGTCATGTCAGGGTTTGGGTGGAACTGCCCCTAAAATGAATCTGGGAAGGGTAGACATTGTGACTTTTTCATTTTCCTTCCCAGGGACATACAGTAGGGGAGGTTTCTTCCCTCCCTCCTTTCCACAACTATTTATTGAGCTTCAGGCACTGTTCTACATAGTTAGGATACAGCAAGCAATGAAGCAAAATAGACAAAAATGCCTGCTCTCTGGGAGCTGACATTCTATTAGGAAATGGCCAGTACTAGGCCAAGCTTGTCCCAACCTGCAGCCTGCGGACTGCATGCAGCCCAGGACAGCTTTGAAAGCAGCCCATCAAATTCGTAAACTTTCTTAAAACATTACAAAAATTATGCTCATTATTTTTTTAGCTCATCAGCTATCGTTAGTGTTAGTGTATTTTATGTGTGACCCAAGACAGTTGTTCTTCTTCTAATGTGGCCCAGGGAAGCCAAAAGGTTAGACACTCCTGTTCTAAACAAATATGTTCAGTGTCATGAGGTATGTAGCTAGATTTTCCCTTAGGTCTGAGTCCAGCATGGATGCCACACATGCCTATCTATCCCTGATGGGCCCTCTCACAGGCCTCAGTGGACAGACACTCCCTACTGAGATCAGCCCCTGGGAAGGGGCAGGAAACAAGGACCTTCCCCATTGTTCCCTGAACCTCGTAACTCCAGCTTCTGTCAAAGGAACAAAATTAAACACCCACCTGAGTGTTAAATGCAGCCGATGATGCCTGTCCTGGAGGAGATCCTTGACAATGAATGTCCCAGAGCCCAGTAAATACATCTGAGGAAAAAGGAGAGACAGCCTGAGTCGCCTTGCCCTGCTTCTGCCCCATGACCACGACCTTGGGGAATTTGGCTGGCCAGTTCCCACAACACTGTGGATCCTCATCTCAGGAGCTCAATAGGGAAGTTCAGAAACAAATTCCCAAAGACAAATCCGTTTGAGTATCAGCTAGTTTGTGAGCCAGTAGTGAAGTCAATCCCATGTTCACCTCTCACTGAAATGACTACGGAACTTAAAAGGGAAAACAACCCATAAACCACATGTTACTTAACTGTTCCCTGAGATCTGTCTTTGACATCATACACAGAGAGTTTGATTTGCGTCATCTGGTTGATGAGGGAGTCTTGGAAGAAGGCAATGCTGCTTAGAAAGATAGGGTTGTTGGTTCCCTGGAAGGGAAAAGAAGTCATCACACAGAGGGTGGTTTTTAAAGTGCCATGTTTTGCCATGCATAATACACACATTTTTGCCCAAATTTGTGAGGGAAAAATAGGATGTGCATTATTTATACATGGGTAGTACTAATTCTGTATCTACATAAATGTTTTTAATCCTTTTATTGATGCTTGTGAGTTAAAAGTATAACTCTAGAAATCAATAACGATATCCATCTGCAAAATAATGCCCTGGAATACTATAATCAGGTTTATTTTTAATATAAAAATATTTTACACATAAAATTTCTTGTACCTTTTACCTGCTCTTGTGTTTTGTAGTAATTTGTTACATAAAATTTCTTGCACCATAATGTTAAAAATAAATGTTAAAGTTTCTTTACAATAAAAAAAACAAGTACCTAAACATTAAATAAATACAATTTTGCATTAAAACAAAAGATTTTTTCCCTGAAACTTTGGGCCAAAAACTTGGGTGCACTTTATACACAGGCATACATTATACACGGCAAAGTACAGTAATTACTCTTGAAATACAGCAACATTTTCTAGAACACTAACATTCTTACCAACTTGGAGCAACATAAATGCTCATGGTGGCTTAAATGGATGCAGACAACCAAAAAACCACTTTCCAGAAAGGGCAAAGGAGTCTGACAGGCCCATCAGATCCAGACACAATGAATACCGCATAGCTGTGTCCAGAGTTCATTCTAAGGGTTCCTCAACAGGAGGTATTTTCTATAAAATGGACATGAGTTGAATGTCCACGTCTATTCTTAGTCATACAACTTTAGATTGGGTTATGGATTTGGACCTACCACTTTGGGCTGTTCCTGTAAGTTGTGCAAAGGCAGATGAAGGAGAAAATGAATGGCTTAAGTCGTTTATTTCTAGAATCCTGTGGTTTGGAATAATTAAGGCCTGACCTTTAAGGCTACCCCTTTTTTGAGGACTAGCTGCTAGTTTCTAGATCAAAGGTAGCTATTTCCAGGCAGCCTAGCCTCACCTTCTCCCCAACCCCCAACACACACACACACATACACACACACACAACAAAGCCCCATGATATCATATTCTCTTTCTCAGGCAACGGGTAACTATTTTGGCCAAATAGTTAATGGTTCCTGTTTGTACCTGTGGTGGGGTCCATGCTTCCAACTATGTACCCTCTGCAGCCCCAGACCCGGTGTCTCATGTGTCACAGCCCACCCGGTCTCTCCCTCCACCCACCCTTGGTTAACCATCTCCAACTCTCCTTTCAAGGAGGCTACAAACCTGGGCGTCTGCTCTGGTGCCTCCTTCTCCATCATCCTCAACCACCCAGAGATGATGAACTCCTTCCACAAGTCTGCTCTCATAGGCACCACTTTTGCCAGTCAGGTGTCACATCACTCCCCCAAACAAATGTCTGAGTTAGGACCTCCCTGAAACACCTCTGGCCAGGTGACTTCCTGCATAAAAGCCTGCACTAGCCCACTGTAAAATCCTGACCTGATGTTCAAGGCGTGCCTTGTGCTCTCCTGACTGTGCCTTGTGCACACACTGAACAGGTGAACGTTATTCTCCAAACTATGCAATGCTTTCCAGTTGCTGTGCCTGTGCATTACTAGCACAGAACTCTGGCATGCTCTGAAACATGTGGTCCCCAGACTGGCAGTGGGGGCATCACCTGGGAGCCTGTGAGAAGTTCAGAGTCTCAGGCCCCACCCCAGACTTACTGAGTCAGAATTTCACTAAGCAACCCTAGGAAGCTGCCTCCCATCTGCTAAGCTGGCTGGGACCCCTCCTCCTGGTGCTGTCCTCATCACTCAATACTCCCACACTACATGGGGTACAGACGTGGCTACGCTCATTTCTGCCTCCCCACCCACAGGATAAACTCAGTGGTCTCTGTGTCACCCACAACACCAGGGCTCAATAAATGCTCAGAAAATGGGTTGTTAACTTGAACTTGGAAATAAATTTACAAGAGAATAAAAAGGGTGTATCTTCCAAAATGTAAAACTGGGGACAAAGAAGTACTGTGTGAGTCTACTAGAAATGACCAGGGAGGGGGTAATTCACACAGATGCTCGCATCGCCAACAGAACCCTGCGGAATCTCCCACCAGCAGTTCCTACACTTAATTTCACAGCTAACACAATGTACTCAATTATCTAAAAGGCTTTTCCCAAGGTGAATGTATATCATTTAATTTAATGTAAAAAGTAAATATGTAACACACAACTCAAAAGGATATAAAAATAAAAAGCAATCTGTCCCATTTAAAATGGTACGACTGGGCAGCCTGTTAATAGTTAATCTCCACACTTTGATTAATGAGCACAGTTCTCCAAAAGTAGCAGCAAAGTGGAAGTGACAAGGGAGAATCACTTCTTAAAAAATGATCAATCTTACAGGACCACTGTTCAAAAATAACCAGCCAATAGCTAATCAATAATTGTAAAGGATATGGCCAACAGAAATGCCACCCAGAGGAGTAAATGTGGTAAGAAATATCAATGTACTGAAAACCCATGGAAAATGGCAATGATTCCCATAAATATAACTGCAGTTGCAGTGCTCAGCCCTCCCACTGGGACAAGAAACACCACCGAGCTGGTGACAGAGCCCCCGGGGCCAGCAGCACCCACCTCGATGATCTCAGTCTGTGCATGCTTAGTCCAGAAGGCCTGAGGAGGGGTGGTCACACTCACTGCTACGAAGCTATTTGGTTTCCGATCTAGCGAGGGAGTATGCAGCTCACTGCAAGCTGTGGAATCCAGATGGGAGAGAAAAAAATCCTTTAAAACTAGGCTCTTGGTAGTTCTCTGTTCCAAATACATCCAAAGAGCAAAAAAGGTAAATGACACTCAAAGGGATGAGCTACTTGCATTGTCAGTTGCCACAAGGAGGTGATTTTTAAAATTGGAAACAATCTGTCCTCACCCCTCCCCTCACCCCCCACCACAGCAGTGCCCTGACTGGCAGGGGCAGGCTGAGCTGAAGGGGACTTTCTATGTCCATGGGATGGAACACAGAGCCAACAATCTCATGTGGTGTCTGACCATAACATCTGACTTTAGTAACTAATTGAACTTCTAACCAACTGAGCTAAATCACAGCACAGGTACCCATGCCTGCGTCCTGTGGTTGCAGCACTAGCCCTGAGCTTGTGGTGCCCCGTGGTCTCTGTGTGAGTGTACACTGGAAATTCTATAGCAAAATAAGCAAATTTTTTTAAAAAGGGAGTCATTGCTCATTTCTTCTCTATAAGACTCATCTCAAACGCGAGATGACAAAAAAATGTTACTTTTTAGAACTAAAACTGTTTCCATTAGAAAATTTATTATACTAAACATTTCAAAATAAATTATGAAACTGAGATAATTCTGTCATGGAAGTGACCCACTAGAAAAATGATCATATTTCTTTGAATCTAACATGCTATCAGCTGTAAAATGCATTGTGAAAGAAAAAAATGACTCATGGACATTAGACTCTGATATGCTATTGATTGCAAGATACTTTCTTATTAAAGAGATTAAAAGATGAACAAAAATACACCTTGAACTGATGAAACATATGGTAAACCAAAGTTCAAGAAAACTAGTTTTGGAGGGGCAATAAATACTCCCCAGAGTGCTACGAGCCTTTGCTTAATTTCCAGAATTCTGAAAAAATTGATTGTGACCATTTTTGCCAGTGTTTTCATTACCTTCATGGAGAAAAAGATTTTTGGAGGGCTTTATTCTATCATTCCTGCTCTCAGCATTCTCACTTGATTTTTAAAATGCTCATGGGTGATATACATTTAGAAACTGATTTTTACTTCTGAAAATTAATTTTGGTTCTCTCATTAACCCTTTATCTTATCTCTTTACTTCATATATCTTGAATTTTCATTATTTATTGGATGTAAGATACAAATAGCTTAGGTTTTCAGTTCAGTGAGTTTTGACAAATCATAGACACCCACGTAACTATCATCAAAATGAAATAGAGAACTTTTTCCATCAGACTATAAAGTTCAACCTTGTGCTTCCCAACCAACTCTCCTGCCTCTACAACCACTTTCTGATTTCTATTACTTTTGCTGTTCTTGAATTTCACATAAACAGAATGTTTTTGAGATTCATCTATATTGTTATATGTATTGATAATACATTCTTTTTTAAATCAGTGAGTTGCATCCCATTGTATGAATATACTAAAATTTATTTATTCATTCTACTGTTTTTTTGTTTTCGTTTTTGTTTTGTATGTGGGTAGTTCCCTGGCTGGGAATCAAACCCAGGCCGCAGCGTTGACAGCACCAGCGCCGAAGACTTAAGCCTTAAGCCACTACACCACCAGGGAACTCCCCATTCTACTGTTACTGGACATTCGGGCTGTTTTGTTTTGAACCACTGTGAATAAAGGTGCCATAAACCTTCTTATTCATGCCTTTTTGTGAACATGTTTTCATTTCTTTTGCATAAACACCAAGGACTGACATTTCTAGGTTAAAGCAGAGGATATGTTAACTTTGTAAGCAGCTTACAGTTTTCTTAAGCGGTTGCACCATTTTACAAACCTGTCAGCAATGTACGTGAGTTCCAGTTCCTCCACATTCCCATCAACATTTGATGAAGTTAGGGTTTATTTTAGTTGTTCCAATGGATGTGTTTTAATTTGCCTATAATGTTAAGCATCTTTCTACGATGTGCTTACTGTTTATTTTTATAACTACTTTTGTCAAGAGTCTAATCAGGTCTTCTGTTAATTTTTAAATTGGACTTTTTAATTTGATTTCTTAATTCATTTGTAAGCATTTTATTCTGGACCTGTCCTTCATCAGGTATATGTGTTGTGAATACCTTTTTTCCCAGTCTGTGGTTTATCTTTGCATTTTCTTAAAAGATTTTTAGATTTTTTTAAATTTTAAATTTTTAATTTTATGGAGTGGTAGACAGAAAAAATTCCCTCCCCCACCCCACAAAAGTATCCATGTCCTAGTCGCTGTGATCTGTGAACAGATTACATCACAGGCAAGAGGGCTAAATAGATGTGATTGATCTCATGTAATCCCGACATGGGGAAATTGTTCCAGATTATCTGGTAGTCTTAAACTAATCATATGAGCTCTTAAAAGTAGAAGAGGAAGGTAGAAGCCTGAGTCAGAAAAATTTGACAATGGTAAAAGGGGTGAGATTTAAACCATAAAAGCATTCGGCCTGGCCATCACTGGCTCCGAAGATGGAGGAAAGGGTCCACAAGCCAAGAAATGTGAGTGGCCTTTATATGCTGAGAACCACCCTCAACTAGTAGTTGGAAAAGAAATGAAGACCACAGTCCTAAAACCATAGGAACTAAATTTTTCCAACAATCTGAGTGAGCAAGAAAACAGATTCTCCCCTAGTGCCCCAGAAAGGAATGCAGCCCTTTTGATACTTTGATTTTGGTGTTGTAAGACTACACAAAGACCCAGCTAAGCCCATTGGATTTAACTGTAAGAATAATAAATATGTATTTATGTTTTAAAGTGCTAAATTTGTGGTAATTTGTTTTGGCAGCAACAGCAAACTAAAGCAGAGTTAGTGCTTTTTGTGTTCTGTCCAGGGAATCTTTGCCTACCCTGAGGGTGAATTATACTTTGTTTTCTTCTAGAAGTTTTAAGATTTTATATTTTAAAGTTCTCTTGTATTTCTTCAATATGTCTGCCTCAACAGGAATCAGGGATTTGGCTATTCTGATTTGTACATTATGGGACCCATGGTCTGGTCTCGCTCAGCTTGCCCTTTCATCAGCTGTGGGTTCTTAACGCTCATGTAAGGCTGGAGTATATGGGTGTTTCAAACACAAGTGATGGCAGACAGACTGAGCAAAGGCAGGGAAGATTAGTATCAGTTTAACAGCTGATGGGTCAACTGCCACCTTCAGAACACACCTTCCTACAAGTGACATTCTTGCCTGGCCTTGTCCCCAACCCCACCTACCTAAATCTCACCAGATATTTAATTCCTAGGTCCAAGTTCCATAGCTTCAATTGAAGCTCTCTCAGCAGGCCACAGTCACATCTCCTTTGTTTATCACTTACATCACTCCTTTGGCATATTTCCATAGAAACCATTCATCTCTGTTATGCCTCATCTATCTAACCAAATCATCTGTAATCCCAGCTGAGTGCGTGCTGTTGAGGTAAAACTGGTAAAACATATTTCAAGTGTGTGTCATTTGGCTCAGCAATTCTATATCCAAGAATTTACCCCAAGGAAATAATCAGCAAAACATATGAAAGCTCTATGTACAAGCATGGGGTGGTGTTTATCCTGCAAACTGGAAGGCGTCTAAATGTCCACCAATAGGAGACTGGTTAAAATAACTATGTCACAGCAGTACAATAGGTTCTGTGTAGGCACCGAACATGATGATGTAGATCCCATGTTTATTACAATAAAAAGATGCCAGTGATACTTTGCCACATGAGAAAAGCCATGTTAAGTACACTAGGATGACATTTCTATAAATAATTCCACCACCTTCATAACTAAAAGTCATTAAAAATTTCTATATAGCACTTGTGTGGGTGTAAAAAAATGTCCTGAAAGGATATATATCAAAATGCCAACCTTCTCAAGGTTTTCTTTTCCTCTCTAACATTTTTTTGTAATAAAAGTTTAAAATAAGCACATTTTTATTTTAAACTTTTATTTTAAGACAAAATATGTGACCATTCAATCATCTGGGTCCTGCTCCTTGCCTTTTTAAAAAAAAATTATGGTAAAACTCATTTCATATAACATTCACCTTTGCCTTTTTAAGCTGTTTCTTCCTCTGTGTTTATCAATATGACTATAATATATTACTCTTCTTGACTTCTCACATTCAGAAACATCCTGATTCCTATTTGTAAGGGGTGAGGATTTTAAACTCAGTTATGTAAACTCTCATTCTCTCACTATGCTCAATCAGTTTAGCTCAGTTTTGTTTTGTTTTTTGTTAAATCCATATTCTGCATTTTTAAAGTTAAGTGAGTATTATTCATTATGAGCCACGTGGGATTTCTTTCACTTTTCTCCTGGGTTGGACTCTGTTTCCTGGACCCCATGTTTTCCGTTTTCTTAATTCATTCCCTCTTTTGGTGAAGCACATCCTCCCCTGACTTCCAGGGAAAGGATATGGGGGAAGTAAGCTCATTTGGGACTCAGGTCTCTTTCTCCCTTCTATCTGACTGATAGTCTGGTTGAGTAGAACACTCTAGGTTGGAAGTATTTTCCATCCATATTAAAGGTGTGGCCTCACTGCCTGCAAGTTTCCAATGTCACTGAGAATCTCCATGCTAGTCTTAACCCTGATACCTTTTTCTTTCCTCTCTAGAAATTTTTAGAATCTTCAATTTATTCTAAAATTTCACCATGATATAAATTGTTATGGGTCTTTTTCAATATGCTGGGCCTGGTAGGCATTTTTAACCTAGAATTGCATTCTTCAATCCTTAGAGACCCCTTTGTAATATTTCTTGGAATGTCCTCCCTCATATTCTTTTCTATTTTCTCTTCTGAGTATTAGATCTCCTGAATTTGCTCTACAATTTTCTATCTCCATTTCTCTCCCACTTTCAATTTTGCTTTTAAAATTTCACTTTCTAATTCCTTGAATATCTTCCAACCTTTTTTTTTTAATTTTAAAGTATTTCCTATTCTATTTTAAAGTTCTAAAATTATCCATGCTCTTCAACTGTTCTTTCATTTTCTTTAGAATATCCTGCTCTTGTTTAATGATACACCATCTTCTCTTGAGCACATAACTTTTAATTTACATATATGAAATAATTATATAAAATACACATTAAATATATACATATACATACACATGTATAATTCGTATACAACCCACATGTCCATCTGCAGAAGAATAAACTGACTATGGTTCATGCACACAATGGACGACCACTCAACAAGGAAAGGAATGAGCTACTGATCTACACAACCATAAGGATGTGTCTCAGAAACATTGTGCAAAGTGGAAGCAGCCCAAACAGAAGGCTCAGCATTATGTGATTCCATTTATGAGAGACTCAGAGGGCTGAATCTGTAGTGACAGAGAACAAGTCAAAGGTTGTGTGGGAATGAGGTGAGGACTGACTGGGAAGGGCACAGGGGACCCTTTGGGGTGATGGACAGGTTCTGTATCTTGACAGTGGTGGTGGTTCTGTGGATGTGTATGCTTATCAAAACTCATTGAAGGCTCCACTTAAAATGGGTACATTTTACATAAAAATTATACTTCAATGTTGATTTAAAGCAGGTATGTCCAACCTGACCTAGGATGGCTTTGGATGAAGCCCAAACCAATTTCTTAAAACATTATGAGCTTTTTTGTGACCTTTCTTTTAGCTCATCAGCTATCAGTGGTGTTAGTGTATTTTATGTGTGGCCCAAGATAATTCTTCTTCCAATGTGGCCCAGGGAAGTGGTTGGACACCGCTGATTTAAAACAAAATGAAAGACTAGTCAAAGATCACTAGGCCTTTGTGGAAGGCCTACAACATGAAAGAAAGAAAGCAGAACTTGGGAAGAAACAGAGACATTAAGAAAAGGAAAACACCAAAGAAATTATACGTGAAAGAAATCATACACTGTACCAATTTTGTATTTCTGTTTTTTATTCTTCCTGATGTTTGGGATAATTTAAGATAATGGGGTGGAAATATGCTCACTTAAGTTAGTATTATAACTGGTAAAGAGTGATAAAGTTCTAGGTTGGGTGGGCAGGTGTGTTTCTCCTGCAACCTTCCATCCCCAGTACACAGCACAGTACTCACTACTCACTGCAGACCCAGACCTGAGGTCAGGGCTAGAGAAACCTGGAACTTACTAGGAGCATTTAATCTGAAATGGAGACCTTTTTAGACTTCAACATTAATTTGATAATACACTTATATTTTTATGGGTTTAGCAATTTTTCAAAGTCCTTCTGTTTTGTTTTAACCACCATGAGCTGCTTTGTCACTCAGATTGTAACACCCCATATATCACACAAGGAAACCCATCCAGCAAGGTCAAGGGTAGGCTTGAGGCTGCAGAGTTAGTTTGCAGCACAGTCAGGACTACACTCCAGGTCATCTGACTCCTCAGTAGGTGGTTCTTTTATGTCACATCATCTCCTGGATACTGTCGTCACTGACCAATGCTGACCACCACCCAGGAGATGAAGGAAGGGGAGATGACTGCCAGAGAGCATGGCTCCAGACCAGAAGCATTGCAGCTGACCCCACCCTGCTCTCTGACCTTCTGGGTAAGCCACCATAATACCATACTTCCCTGACCTTGGAGCTGGCACATTCTACTAATTTTCCACTCTTTCTGATGCTCCATGCAAGGGAGAAGATGCAGGTGTCATCACCTCTGTTCACAGAATGGGGAATGAGGGCTAGATACTCGACTTCACAGGGCCTCATGGCCAGGGGCTGATATCACTGGCCCTAAGCCCCGTTTCTCACCTGTCCTGGGACTGGTGGGCTTGTCACTGGCAGCTGTGCAAGTATGCAGCCCCCACAGGGAGTCCATACCCACCTCCATTTCACCTTCACAGACACACTTCAGCAGCAGTGGCAGCAGCAGCAAGTTCTCTGACACAAACTTGAGCCAGGGGTTGTGTTTTTTTGTTTTAAGCAACATATTATTTTAAAACAAAATAAAATAAAAAGGCACCTACCTAAGCTAAATTCTAAAATGGGTTCATCTGGATCCTGCAGATTTCCTGAATAAAAAAGAAATGCCAAAAAGTCACCCTTAGTAAAGGTTTCCCTGCTTTTAAATTTTATGGAGAAAAAACCTCTCACACTTGTAATCATTTCACATGTATGTAAATCAAACCATCATGCTGTAAACCTTAAACTTATACAAGGAAGTATATCAGCTATTTCTCAATAAAACTGATGGGAAATAACCCAACACTCTATTTGTTTTTTTAACATTTTGTTTTGAGATTCCCAAGAAGTCTCAGACTCTAAGACCAAACACTCTCCTCCCTGGGTCTGCACACCCACAACAGGCAGGGTTTTCACTGTGGCCTGGGCACTGGCCTGACAGGCCCTGTGGACATTCCCACGTTATCTACTGGCCAGTCAGACCTTGGAGGTGTCCACCCAAACTGGAAACCTGAAGGCAGGTGGGCTCCAGGGGAAGCAGTTCCCAGGAAGAGTGCTGAATGCCCTCTCTCAATTCCTTCCCAACCAGAAGCATGCCACTCCAGCTGGGTACAGTCACCAGGGGCTCGCCCTGGCTGTCCTCTGGGTGCCCTGGGAGGGATGCTTGGCCCTCCCAGCATTGCTCCAGCATGGGACCCACCATAAGCCCGGCACAGGTCTCACCTGCTAAAGAGAGGCCAAGCATGTCGGCCGCCACGTCGATGGTGGAAGCCCGCTGCATCACTCGGGCCCTGGCGCTTTGGCGAGGGCTGTGCTCTCTTGCTGTCATGATGTCATTGGTGAAGATGTGCTTCCTGTTCCTGGGCCAGATTACGCCTATACCCCCGGGAAGTGCTGTCACCCAGCCCTAGTCCCCTAATGAGGCAGGAGTCCTGAGAAACAGAGACAAACACTGGTAAGAAGCTCAGGGTGCTGAGTCATGGACAGTGCATGACCTGACAAAGGCAGAGGCCGAGAAGCCTTGGGCCTGGTAGGTAAGGCACAGGGTGGAGAGTCTGGCGGCACAGGTCACCTCTTCCTCTGCAGTCTCCAGCATGCCCTCACACACATCAACACGGCATGCCTGTGGGATCCCCTACAGAAAAACCGTGTTCTCTCCAACAAAGACATGCCACGTGAAGTGGTGGTTTACACGTAATCATAAAACATGGCTTCTGAGATTTTCATGTTTGCTTTATTATGCTTCTCCATTAGCAAGTCTCATAGAATCTCAAAGAATTTTAAATCAATTCACTACAACCTCTGCTAGATGCATGAAGGGGTTTGTTGTCCACTGGCTACAGCACAGTGGGACACGGAAGAGACAAAGGCATCCATCTCCAACCTTGCTCTCTGTCTTCCTAAAGCTATGGAGACTTCACATGTGTCTCAGCCTAGGGCTTTCTTTCCTGCAAAACATGTACGTGATAATCTATGCCTCACACGTGGATAGTGCTGTGTGGTGGGTATGCATGTCTGTGCAGAGACCCACTGCTGGCTGGATCAAATAGCACAGAGCTCACATTCTGCTCTAAGAAATGGGCTGAGCAGCAAAAAGGGAGTGTCTTATTTTTCTAGCCCTATATGCTACAATTCCTGCTGTCTCTGGAAGGTACCACCCTTTAGAAGTTAAAGTAATTAGACTGAGCAATCAGGCTGGTTTAAAACAGCCCTCTCCAAGGGGCCTCCATATACCCAGACACCCAGACACCCCTAACTTCACAAAGTGTATCAACACCCGGACATCTGAAGGGCCCACGTTCCCCCTCTTGAGTAAATTCACCCAGCAACTTACTGGACATGTTCATTCTTAGACAAGTAGAGGCATGCGGCACTTCTTCATAGAGGCACATCCAAATCCATCATCTAAAAACAGAAAGTTATAAACTTAACTTTATAACTTTATAAGCTGGTCAGCATGCACGAAGTTTTTGAGAACACATACTATAATGCATACGTTAAGCCTAGAAACACAGGAAAGCCAAAAGTTGCCACGTGTTCCTTGGAGCTCCACACACCAATCTAACCTTCTGGCTCAAAAACAAAGGTTTTGCTCAAAGCCCAAAAGAATGTGAAATAGAAAGTACATATTCCTGTCTCCATCCAGCCCTGAAGAGTGCGGTGTAGGGAAGATAAAGAAATAAGCATCTGAGTCCCAGCCTCCCTGGGCCCGTGGGAGAAGCTGCCGGGCCCCTCTGAGGCTCTGCTTTTGATGTCTAAGATGAGGCTAGTCGTCCCCATCTCACGGGGCTGTAGTGAGAACCAAACATGCCACAATATGAGAGGGCTGTGCAAAATCTGCTGGGTTCCCACAGGCCCCTACAGCTTGGCCTATGGATGCCTCACTATGGAGCAGGATGCCCTGGCTCTGACGAAGCCCAGCACGGCTAGGGAGCCGTGGGGCTGGGGGGACCTCAGGGCCTGGTGCCACCTGAAACCACTGGGGCTGGGGGTAGACAACAGGAAGAGCAGTGAGCTCGGCCCTCGGGCACACTTAGTCCATTGTATGCTGTACTCCTACCCTTCCCACTGGGACACCGAGGGACCTTGAGCCTGGGCACTTCAGCAGAGAGGGCAGTGGCCTGGCTGGGGAGTCACAGTAGAAGTGCTAAGTTCACCAGTTTGCCAACATCAGAATGTATACAAGTCAAAACTGTGCAATGAAAATGGTAAAGATTGGGGGAAAGTATTAATACTTGCAGTACTAATATCTGTATTTCATAGTACTGTACAAATCAACCCAAAAAACTCACTAAAAATCCAAGTGGTGAAAGGTATGAATTCATAAGAGGAATACACATGGTAGACATTTTGAAAAGTGACCAAATTCATTCCCAATAATTAAAGCAATGCTAAACACACCTATATTTACTTAGATTAGTCCTCTAAAAGCAGTTAGTTACTTTGGACTTCTACTGAGAATACGTATGCTTTGTGGGCAGACCTAGGGGAAATTGTATAGGGCTCTCCCATGTTGCCAGAAACATTTTAGAGTGGTACGAGCACTTCATTCAGAAAGTCATCTGACAATATATGTCAAAATTTGTCCACAACAAAATTCTTACCAATAGTCCAAACATGCTTATTGTAATATTACTTATAATGACCAACATTGGAACTAGTCTCCCGCCCAGCTAGGGGCGAGTACCTTCTGGAATACACTATCATATGGATGTCAAAGTGATTGTCACAGAGTGAATAAACACACGGGAAGCTCTCAGACCTCATCAGTCATCAGGAAAATGTGAGTCGTATCCATGAGATTCCTCTGCATACCCATTAGATTAGCTAAAATGAGGAGACAGGCAATACCAAGTGTTGGCAAGGCTGTGAATAAGGAACAGGTTGCACTGCTGGAGGAGTAAATGGCACAGCTGCCCTGCAAAATACTGTATCTACTCAAGCTGAACACACATCCACCCCGTGACCTGGAACTGCTAACAGAAACGCATACTTATGTTGCCCCCTAAGAGGTATTAAGAACATTTAGGCCATAACATTCATAACAGTCAAAAACTAGAAATGATCCAAATGTCCATCAACAGCAGAATAGACAAAACAACACAGATGACTCCTAGAAACAAGGTCAAGGAGAAGAGCCAGACACACAGTGCACCTGCCAGCAATTCCATCTTGATGAGGTTCAGGCACAGCCCAATGAGCCCATGGTGTTAGAACCAGGATGGTGGTCTCTCTGAGGGGCAAGTACTAGGCTGCGGTGTGAGGAGGCCTGGGGGCTCGGGGGGGATGGGGGGGGGGCTCTGGGAGGGCTCTGCCTCCAATCTGGGTGCTGGTTCCATGAGTGAATTCACTCTGTGAAATTCATTAAGCTGTACATCAATGATTTTGACACCTCAATAAAAAGTTTCATCCTTCTAGTGACTATAACAATGACAACACAGCGTGAAAAAATGTTTAGGTCAGTTCTACATCATAGGTGTTTTTAATGCAATATTCCACCTGTGCTCTAGCTATAGACATTTAAAAAGATGTAGCACAGAGGGCAAGAACCAGTAGGAGGCAGCATCAAGGCATTGGCCATGTTTGGGGGCATGACCACAAGAAATTGCTTCCTTTCTTGGCTTTACTGTCACTTTTTTGCATCACTGAAAGTTGTACGCCATGCTGGCCAGAGGCAGAGGTGGCACCCTGGGCGTGAATCAGCCTGAGGAAGGAGCTTTTCTCTCTTGAACCTTTCCCCAGCTGGTTGGTGAAGTTACAGTCACCCCTGTGCCTTCACATGGGACAGCACAGACATGCCACCTAACAGGGCCATATCTGTACTGCAACATCTGGATAGCCCAAGGGAAGATCCTGTTCCCCCTTCCCAACTCCCCCTGCCTGTCCCTTCCCTGTAGGAGGGTGGTTAGTGACATTACAGGTGCGAGATTCTGGGGACAGAAATGCTTAACGGGGAACATCTACAGAGTATTCATACACTTGATAGAGTTCACAGATCAGAGAAGCTTTTAGGTCAAAAAGACCTCAGAAGTCACTTTGTGGTTGCCTGGGGACATTTAATTAGAATGTGCAATTTAAGTCATCAAGACCCAGAACAAAGCTAATTTGCACAGCTGAACCTGATTCCCTTATTAGTTACATCTATTTAAGGTAATTCGCCAAGGATTCTTATATTCCCACAGTCCCTGTTTTTCCCTGTAGCCCCTTTGAACACTGGAGCTCAGAAGAGAAACCATACTTAAGTGAAAGAGGACAGAGGGTGTGGGGAGCAGTTTAGGAGACTGGGATGGGGGTGGGGGACAAGAAGAAAGAAGGAAGCACAGCTAATGAAACTGCCCCCGTCCTCACTCTGAGAGAGACACATGCCCCTTCTGACAAGAGGACGCAGGGCATCAAATCAACAGCAAACCCAAAAATGTCCCTTCCACCATGTGAGGGCGAAGAGATGGTGTTAGAGGGGTATATGCAAGGCAGAGAGGGGTGTTATGAGTCACACAGATTCCTGGGAAGAGTGAAGGTGGGCAGTGACTCCAGGAACCAGTCTGCCCTCCTCCGACAACAAGGACCGGGGAAGGGGCTCAGTGAGCTCCTGAGGGACTTGTCCTGTGCAGGTACAGGACTAAGAAACAACCCAAAGCAGAAAGGCCAGCCACAGCAGGAGAGTTCCTCCCCACCCTCCACAGCCCACCCGCCCTGTGGCTTGTCAGCGTGAGAGCCAACAGGCTGTGAGCAAGCCCGCACTGGGCCCGGACTCTCCCAGCTCAGGCAGCAGAGAGAAAGTCAGAGAAAGGCTGAGTGAGTTGGGGCATGAGTCAGCAGCCCCAAGGGGGAGGCTACTTGAGGAGTCAGAAAGAGGAAGGGCTTTCTCTCAAAACCCCCCAGTCCAGGACAGCTGGAATCCCTGAGCGATGTGGCATCACACGGCTGCCTGGAGCCGAAAACCATTGCCTGTATTACCGACCAGAGGAACAGTGCCCTCCCTCAGGAAGGGACCCAGTGCCCTCAGCCTTTCCTCACAGAGGTCTGTCCCTCCACTTGCTTGTGTGACCGCGGGATGACCAGCTGGGATGATAGCCTCACTGCTTCATATCCCCCTGGTGCAGAGACCAGGTTTTCTGACAACACCTGCCAGTAAACAGACTGCCAGCATCTGTGTGCACGTCCTCACCAGGGTCTGGTGTTTTCCTGCTCCCCTGGCACCTGACAAGTACCTTCCCCGGGAAGCTGGGGGCTGAGATGCAGATGGGAAAAGCACTTATTAAACCTTCCAGCTCTCTCCTCCCGGGACGCCTGCCTGGACGCGGGGGACTGAGTGGACAACCCTGAGGTCCCAGGGTAAGGTGGAAGACCTGGATGGAGGGAAACTAGGTCCCTGACACTGTGTGGAAAAGGCTCCCTTCTCCACACCCCCTGCCCACATACAACCCACACTGAGCTTAACTTGAAGAGACATAAACCCTTGTGTGAAGCCACTGAGATCTCAGAAGAGTTTGTTACAGCAGCTAATGTTAGTTACCCTGACGAAAGTGTGACACACGCCAGACACACAATAATTGCTATAAGAAAGACAAACATTACAAGCACCAGTGCTTGGGAAAGAAGAATGCTTTGTTCTCTGGGTGAGGTATCCCCACAAGAAAAGAACCCATAGGTGGCAGGGAGACTGCCACCAGGCTCCAGAAATGGGGGAGCACAGAGAAGGAAAACACCCACTGTTGCAGGTAGTCAACCAGACAAATCTTTACCCCCTCTCTAACTCCAGGTTAGGCTCAGGACACTTTGATACCTCTCCTGTCCCTCCCCAGTTACCCCAATATCCATCCCTAGGATAGGCCTGGACCGCACTACCCCAGGCACTCGCTATGGTTGACACTGGCCTTAAGTTTGAAAAAGCAGGTTCTTGAAGATGGCTCTAGAGCTGCTGATCCAACCAAGAGAGAAAGAGACCCATCTCTACCACTCAGCATTCAAGATCAGTCTCTGTTCCCTGGGTTCCCTGATGCCAGCTGAGAAGCGAGGCTACCCAGGACTTTACCACACCTTGTCTCCACCCCACAGGGACCGTGGGACTCTTGGGGCTTCCAATTCCTTGAAGCTCAGCAAATAAGAGAATGACAACAGCATGGGTGCAAACTCCATGACAGGCACAAACCTGGGGGTGGATACAAGGTAGGCAGGGTGCAGCTGCTGATGACAAAAAGTGAATGGATCAGTGCCATCGTGGCTGTGGTAACTGGGATGGGCAAGGCCAACAAAGGAACGGGAGCAGTGTCTCCAGGATGGCCAAGGGCAGGGGTGACATGCACACTGGAGGCTCCACCCCAGGGATACAGTAGCACTGGCCTGTGTGTAGGCTTGGCACACCCAATGTCAAAACACCTCCCACTCTGCTCCCGGACATCTGCCAGGGTCAGGCAGCAGCAGAGGAACATCCGACATAAGGGCGAGGACAAGGAAGGCCTGGCTTTTGATTATTCCAGGGTAAGAGCCAATGGCAGCAGGAAACTCCATCCTGCATTTGGAATGAATGAATGAATGAATGAATAAATGTGTGCCTCCATAAGACAACTCAAAATTAAATGCTACGAATCAAAGAAAAATGACAGAATGGTTGTAGGCAGAGGCGTGTGCTACTGGCATGAGCAGAACACACTAAAACGTGTTCTCCCCTAAATAAGACACACATGAGTGTTACACGTTGGAGACACTGCAACCTGATGTAAAGCAGAGGCGGCTATGAGTATAATGGAGGTGGGTCACTGAGAAAAATAAGTCAAGAGACAGGCTCTGAGAGGCAGGGCAGGACGGACGGGACCCCCAGCTACAACACGGCAGGAAGGGTTCCTGTACTTTGATGTGCCCACTTTGGGGGTTTCTTCGCCCACGGAATGCTCTACCCCTCTGCATGCCTCCCCACATGTGAAACACCCACAGGGAGCCTGGCGCAGAGGAGACAGCCGCACACATTTCTCTTCTCCGTTTTTCTTGATCTCATGCGTCTGTTCCTGTCCTGCGAGCCAGGAAGGCCTTTCCCTCCTAAAATGTAGCTAAGTCTATTGAGCCAACTTTCCTGCTCTTCTGAACTTCTCCACCTGGAACTCTCTACCCAGATCCATGCCATTTTGCTTGTGCTCTAGCTTACAGTAATCATGTTTTCTAAACCAAAAAATCAGGCATAAAAAGTTGCAATGAGAAGAAACATGTAACACAGGATCATTCCTGGAGGTAGGGTCACTTGGTGGGGGTAGCCTGGGCACTGGTGTCAGACCTGGTCAGCCACTGGGAAGCCCTGTCATCTTATAAGGTCTCTGTGCCTTGGTTTACCCTGCAAAATGAGAATCTGACTGCTGGTGGAAGGAATCCGTGGCCCCCAATTAGAGAGGGATGTGTGGAAGGAGATCCTGCCCCAACCCCCTAAGGAACAGGGCTCGCTGCACCACACTCTTGGGAGGGTGGCCCCATGTTCCTCCTGTGCTAGAAAAAGCCTGCAGAGAGACTATTTCATCTTGCCCTCTGAGTGGGGCCCAGAGCTCTCCCCTTTCCTGCTTCCTGTAACCAAACAGAACCTCGGGCAAGGAGAGAGGGGCTCACAGCGAGCTAAGCTCTCACTTCACACGTGAGCACGCTGCAAAGCCGTTGGTCCAGCGCTGCTGGTGTTTACATGCAGGAAACTAAAGGGCCTGAGGAAGTCAAGCCCAGGAAAACCAGAAACATGCTGCAGTAGGTGAATATTTGGGACTATAGACACAATCGACCCCTCCCAGGGTCCCTCCTGGCCTGTTCTCAGCAGGAGGCGGGATGCCCTTAGCTCCTGCTTCCCACCTTCCCAAGTTCTGCTCTCTGCCAGTGACACTGAAATAGACAGCAGTGGCAAGGAGCTCACCCAATCTAATTAACAAATCTGCCTCATTAGTCTGATGCATACGGTAGCTGACAGGATGTAATGCTTTAACACAGATCCAAATGCACATCCTAGGACTCCAAGGGGAGGAGTCAGTCACCTTGGGTGGGCCATGAATGTCCCTCTAAACAATGGGGAGGCTGAGGGCCCCTGAGCAGGACAAGACCAGACTGTTCCAGCTCCCCCTCCCCAACCTGGTCCCTCAGTTTCCGCATCTCAGTCACAGGCAACTCCACCCTTCCACTGCTGCAGCCAAGAAACAAAATCAGTGCCGGCTCCTGGCTTCCTCTTCCTCCCGCACTCCACACCCTTCTTCCCAGAAGTCTTGACTTTATCCACCTCAGCACCCCAGCCTCACCACCCTTCCACAGTCCCCCAGTCTGTATCCACACAACTGGCTTCCATCCCGGCTCCCTGTGCTGGTCAGCCACCCTATGCAAGGACAATGGGGGCAGCCCCCTCACCTCCCATCTGTCCTACCTAAAACCAAGCTTCTCTAGGCCATGGTTGAAACAGGCATTTAAAACTGCTGCTTCGCCCCCCGGTGGGTACCCTACAAACAGTGAGCCTTCAGGGTCTTTTCTGTAGGGACTAGTTTGAAAATCAGTCACCCTGAAAAATGGGCTTAAAAGTGTCTGTGCTGAGCAACACAGGAGCAGATTCGGCTCTGGGTGCTGACAGCTGGAGACAAGACAGTGTTATCAGCAAGCAAGCACCCCATCAGGGAGGCGCCCACAGCTCAGTGGGCATCCCCGGGCCACCTCACCCAGAACAAGATCTCCCATACCCCATGCCTCTGCCACTTTCTTTCCTCAGGCACCCAGAATTTCTCCTGCTGTTTTTTTCTCCATAAACTGGCAATCTCCTCAACAAACAGTGAAGGTCCCTCAGGGACCAGGCCTTAGGAATACAAACATGAACAGGGAGGATGGGGCAGAAACGCATCACAAGAAATGTAACAAAAGCAGGAACGGCAGACATGCTGAGGGCTGCACTGGTGCAGCTACCCACCTGCTGGGCAGTGGTGCCCGGGGCGGGGCTAGAAGCAGGGATTCTGGAGGCTGAGTCTTGGGGTCAATCACCCAGTATTCCACGAATACTCCTCTCACTCCCACTCTCCAGGCTTCATGTGTCACTCGATTACTACATCAGTTCCCAGGACACCACAAAGATAATGGAAATATGGCACTGAGCAGCACAGTTCTGGTGAGAATTGCCTGTTTAGGGCTGGAGACAATGCACACCAGTGTCAAGGCTGCCCCTCTCTCTCCTAGAAATGCCCACAACTGTGAAAAGTCTCATGTCATGCTCCACTGTCCACTCAGCCACTCGAAGCCCTCACATAATTAACTGAAAGTTCATCTGGATGTTGGCCAGGAAGGCCTGAGTAGTGCCACAGAAATTTCCAAATAGGTATGTAAGGGGACTGAGGAAACCAGTATTTAGCAACTCCCACTGTCAGTGAAGACATGCTGAGCCAGAGGACAGCCAGCCAGCCAAAGAGAGGATGACAATGGTGTGCCTGTGGCCTCTGGGTCAGCTTCTCTCCAAATGGAACTCCTTAAAGGCCCCACCAGCATGAAGGAAGGTGTTACCACAGAGCCAGATGCCCCAACACCTAGGGCACTTACTCAAAGTTGGGTTCCAGGATCTGCAGCTAGGAGAGAACTCTGGGTGTTCCAGGGCTGGGTGGGGGCCCTGAGGCCCAACCCTGGGCGGGTTCACTGACTGAGGCTGTTCTTTCTCTTCTCCTTTCTTTCTCCTCCCAAACCCAGGGCTGTAAGGCCTGGTGGCCAGGTACCTACTTCCACCTCCCCCCCGCCCCCCCCCCCAGAGCTGGCCCTGTGGAAGCTAGGCCCTGACCTCCTCCAGCCACCAGGCCAGATGTCATCCCAGGCCCTGCTTCTCTCCTCCCTCCCCTTTGGGAGGGGTCTATCCTTTCAGCCAAGGGGATGCCAAGTGTGGGCATGGCCACAGCTACTCAAGGCTCCTCAAGATCACAGTGCATGGACAGGGTGCCCACACCCCAGCTAGAACAACTCCCTGTAGGGAGTGGGGCATATCCAGGGATATGGAGACACCCCTGGACTATGGACAGGGGTCTAAGGTGGTAGGGCTACAATATGTGTTTTTGCTCTTCTGCATGAAATCAAGAACATTATAGGGAAAAAGTGCAAAGCACAGCTTGAAGGCTTGGTGTGTGAAATTGCAAGACTGGAAACCCCAGTTATTATGCTTCCTAGCACTCCCACGATGGAGTACTCGCTCTGGGGGCCAAGGTAGGTGGCCAACCCAAGATACTTCCTTCATGAAAAGCAACATCTCCTTCCCACTCACCCTTCCTCCCCTCAGTCTTTCCAGCATTATGCTCCTAATGCCCACCACTGATTCGCCTAAAGTGTCAAGGGAGAAGGGCGAGAGGAGGAGACCAAGACACTTCGGGTCACTGACTTGCCTCATCAGGCCTCAATGGAATGAAACACCTGCCTAGGGACCTTCCTCAAGTAGAAAACCTCACTGGGAACGAAGCGTGTGTGTGAGCCAGGACAACACGGCTGGCAAATACCTGCCACATCTGATGGTTCACTGGGTCCTCCTCACACCTCAATGCTGGGCAGCTGTTTGACAGAATGAAGCCAGGCTAACAATGCGGAAGGCCTCCTTCAAGGTCACGAGCTAGGGAAGGAAGTCAGGCTCCCAAAACAGGCGTCTCTAGCCCAGCACGTGGTCTGCTATGCAAAACAGAGCACAGGGCACAATAACTCAAGCTACAAACAAATGCTAATAAAAGGCAGTCTTTTCACACTTGTAGAGTTCCTCATTTTTTTAAGTCCTTTCACATATATTATTTTAATCTTACAATGCTTATGAAAATAGTATTTTCTTCCCTCACCCTTTTTCTGGACCCTCTGGAAGAAAACATTGCAGATCCAAGAGTCCAACATTGAACACTACTTCCCTCTCTGTCCCCACCCATAGTCTTTACGTACCCCTGCGCTTACTCGGTCTCTGGCCCTGTCTTCAGTTTTCATACTGAGAACCACCAGACACCAGAGAGGAAATGGATCTTCCTAGAGAAGGTCGAAGAGAGAACCCCAGGATGGGAGCAGCCTCTTTTTTTGCATTGTTCATGTTTGATTTCCTTTTCCTAGGCTGAAATTAAGCTCCTCGAAAAAAAAAAAATGTTGTCAATAGCTTTGTCAAAATATTTCAAAATAAATTTCTAAAATACACAAAAACTTGTGAACAGGATAAACACAAACTAGCCCAAAACACCAACTAATACTAAGGTAAAAAATAAATATATACTTGTATACACACACACACACACACACACACACACACACACACACACACATATATATACAGTAGACTCTCCGTTAACTGGAACCCATGGGGATTGGTAGATGTCGGTTGCTTGAGTTCTGGTTAATGGAGAGTCTACTGCACAGTGTTCTGGATTTCTGATGGTGGAGACAGTGCTTATACTGTATGGAAGTGGGTTATTTTTGTAGGAAAGTAGACTGCAAAATAAACCAACCCCTGAACCAGCACATCATGACTCAAGACCTAGTTCCTATGGTGACACATTAACCCGATTAGCGGGGTTCCTCTGCTTTTACTGGATGACTACTGTGTTTTTTGGGTCACTTCCTCCTTTTTACTGTTCCCAACAGGTTTTATTCATTCACTGTAGAATATTCTGGTTCAGTAAGTGCAGAATGTGTCAAGACATTTTGGAAAGGTGTGACTGAGCTATCCCAGTTCCCACTGATGACACTCCACAAAGAAGAATAAAGCATGCAGCTCACTCTCCTCACAAACACTCCCACATCCTCCTCCAGGCTTGTGAAGGGTAAATGAACAGCTCGCCACATGGGCAGTAGCTGGGCACATAGGTGTGGCAGGCCCATGTGGGAGAGCAAGGCCCTGACCAAGGCTTGCCCACTCAGGAGACACTACCATCCCAAAGACATCCCCATTCTATCACAACCTAACAGCAAAGAGTGCTCTTAGAAGGGAAGCTGGGCATCCCCACCAGCTCTCAGACCCAGCTCCTGGGGCTCATCCAATGAGATGGCTTCAGGCCACTTCAAGTCCTGGTGTCTGGGTGCTGGCACCGCACCATGCAGTTTACAATCCAGCCAAACCCATGGCAGCCCAGTTTCCACCCTGCTCCTGCTGTACCACCTGGCCACCATCACTCCAGCACCCTCACTACAGTGGTACATGGACCTGAAGAGGTAGCTTCACTCCAAATACGTATTTCCCTCTGAGCATCACTGACAATAATCTGTAAGTTCCATGACTAGACTTGAATGGGTCCAGATTATTTTTATAACCATTAGGGAAGCTGATGTCCTAACTGAAAGTGTCAAAGTTGGCTCATGGGAGAACAAAAAAATTTTGTTCTGAGTAGCAACGAAATTCGATACAGGGCTATAAATGCAAAGACACAACTACAGATCAATGAAATGCTGGGAAGACTAACTTATTTCTAGAATGAGGCAGTAAGCCAAGAGACCAGAGACAACATGCCCAAGGCCTCCACTTCAGTGGCACCCAACCAGTCTCATTTTAGCTTCTGCACCAATAAATCAAAATCAGGGAGAAAAGTCTGGGTCTATGTATCTTGGAAACATAAAGCAGGTCACATGTTTTGTAAGCTTTACTATACATAAATCTCTGGTGAGGTGGCATATTACCTGCCAAAATGGAAGTCTCTGAAAGGCTTGCAATGCTCCAAATGCTCATATGAAAATAAGACATGGGCAATCTGATTTGATATAAGGACTCTCTGGAGAGAGGGTTCTACAGCTTCACATACTCAGCTGTGTCGTTCAGCTATTTGGGGTTTTTATGGTTGTTGTGTTGCTTTGTTTTAGTTTTTTCTCTCAGGGGATGTGACGTGACAGGATTGAGAATGGGAGACCAGGTCTTTGGCTGGGAAGTCAGTCTGAGGCCTCTCTTTTCCATATTTCAACTGTGTGCCTGTGTGAAGAAGAGAGCACACAGCTAAGGCTGGACAGTCAGAGACCTGCACCGGGACAGTGCTCATAATAGCAAGGCAGCTGAAAGCTCTTGCAGCATCGCTCAGCTAAGCCATCCTGTCCACCAGCCACAGAGGACAGTCACAGTAATGTCACGGAAACACAACGGACAGACGTCCAGTCGGAGCCCTCGCACTTTTGTTCTGGTTCAGGTTTTAATTCAGCTATCAGATCACAGACAAATCACAAAATCTGGGCATTTCAATGTCTTCCCTGCCCCCTTCTCGCCACCCTTTATCCCCAACCTACTGTCCTACACTAGTGGAGTGCCCAAAGGGTGTGAACTGTACTTCTTCTGCTTTCTCATTTGCTCCTCACAACAAAGCCTGCCTCAGCCACAGGGAAATCATCAGCCCCTGTCTCAGTGAGGACATTAAGGTTCAGAGACAAGGGGTGTCTTGTCCTCGATCGTTCTGTGGACAGCCAGCAAGGCTGGGACAGACAACAGGAGTCTGACTTCCACACTCATAATCTCGCAGGGTTAAGGCAGATACTGTAGTACATCCCAAATGGCAGGCCCTGGGAGTCATGACTTGTACCATGCTGTTTATAGATTTTTCTTTAAAAAAAAATTAACTTAAATTTACTGCATGTAATACCTTGAACTAACTAATGTTTAGGTATATACATAAACAAATTTAACTATTCAGACATAAGGCTTACATCCATCCACCAGTGGAAGACATGTCCCCTTCAGGAGACACTGGGCCTGGAGCAAAGGACACAGAACACATCCCATCTCCACCCCAACCACCAACCAGCTGTTTGACTGGGGAAGGCTTGACTCTGAGCCCGTGTCCTCTGTCACCAGGTTGGGGAAACATTCCCACCTTAGAGGTTTGCTGCAAATCTCAAAATAAGAAAGTGTGTGTATGGAAGCTTTGCAGACCCCAAATTACTATGTTAAACTGAAGTGACAGCCTTGCAAAGGGTCAAATAAGATACAAAAGCAAAAATGCCTGAAAAGACAGGAGTGAGATTTACATCTTTAAATGGTACCTTTCTGGAGAATGACACGGCCTGAGGTTGTGAGTCACAGTGACATGCTGCCAGGTGCCAGGCCCAAGTCCATGAATGAACCACAGACTGAGGTGAGCCATCTGACAAGCTAACCCTCTACCTGATCATTGGAGGTTCCCTTTGTCCTTGCAAGGTTACAATTACACAATCAAAAGACTGTGTGGGGACAGGGAGTATACGGGAACTCGCTGTACTTTCTGCTCAACTTAGCTATGAATCTAAAACTGAATCAAAAAGTGAAGTTTGTTCATTAAAAAAAAAAAAAAAAAAAGACTTCCAGAAACTAATTCCAAGTGGGGTTTTAGCAGCCCTGCCCCGAAGGGTCTAAAATGAAAAGGGGGGAAATAAGTCATAAGAAAGCCTGCAAACATGTCAGGAGTTAAGCCTCCTAAGGCATAAATCCTGGAGTTCTGTACTCATCAGATTTCTTGGAGCAATGTTCTGAAAAGTCTTGAAATTTCAAATGAAGTTAAATAAATATAGCACTCTGTAGATCTTAAACAAGGCTGCTGAGGGGATTAAAGCATGTGTCCGAGGAAAAGTTTGCACAGAGAAACTGCCAAGCAGCTCGAAGAATGCCAGGTGATCGTCCACCACCACTGTTTTACGGGAAAACAGACAGAGGGTGTCAACACAAACCTGGCCTTTCTGGGCTAACTGCTGCCGTGAAATCCTGCTCTGGTGAGTCACCATGCCCACCAGCCAGGCCCAATGCCCCGCTGGCAGGGTGACATGGCTGCTGAGATGGCTCTGTCACCAGGCTGATCATTAAACAGATCTGAAGGAGGGCACAGAGAAGACAGCCCGCAGAACGGCCTTTGTAAATGTAACGGTCTTTCATGCTTGAGCACGTATAACACTGAGTGGGACTGCCTTCCCAGTTCCTCAGTGGGCAGAGCCTGAGATCACACTGGTGGCTATCAAGCATGAGCACAGGGATTCCACATAAAATGTGTATGAGTCTGCCCGGCTGCCATAACAAAGTACCACAGATGGAAGTTTTAACAAAAGAGATCTATTTTCTCACAGTTCTGGGGGTTGGAAGTCCAAAGTCAAGGTGCCACAGGCTGGGTTTCTCCTGAGGCCCCTCTCCTTGATGGGCAATGCCTGCTCTGTCGCTTGTCCTCACATGGCCTTTCTCTGGGCACCCTCCCTAGTGCCTCTTACTATAAGAGCACCAGTCCTACTGAATTAGGACCCCACTGGTAAGACCTCATTTAACCTTAATTACCTCTTTAGAGATACTATCTCCAAATACAGTCACATTAGAAGTTAAGACTTCAACAAATGAATGGGGGATGGGGGGGCATGATTTAGTCGTGTATCTGGCACCTTTAATCTGATGCAGTGCCCAAGTCCAGCACCTAAGTGGGTGGGTGCTGCCACTAGGTTAGGACCAGACATGATAAAGCAGCCCCCTCTTTCTGCCCGAAGAGGGCACAGTGCCCTCACGTTGAGGCAGAGGACCTGAGTCCCCTCTCTCCCTTCCCCACATCTGACTCATAGGGGATGGGGGAAAGGAAGAGCTGTGGTCAGCATTTCTCAGTCAGTATCTCAGAGTGCTCAAGGCAACCTTGTAACACTGTATACCCAGTGTCACACTTGGAAAAGTGATTAGCTCAAGGTTACAATGCAGACAGTAGCAAAGCCAGGACACCTCAACCCCAGACTGCAAGCTCCAGGCCTCAATCTTCTCTCTCAATCCAGAGCCACTCCCTTATCTTCACAACCTCCTGGTTAGACCTATACATGCTCCAAATGTAACATTTAAAACATACCTTTGACAACAAGACCCAGAATAAACTGGAAACACTGAGGGCTCTATCTAGAGAAGACTAATAAAAGTTCTTTTCAAATAGAATTTAAGAATCAGTCAAACTCTAATACTTGACACACTTATAAAATCCTTTGCAGATGGGAAGGCCATAGATGCCTCTGTGGTTTTTTTCCTTTTTTACTTTTTTTATTGTTAAATTTATTGGAGTGACATTGGTTAGTAAAAATTACATAGGTTCCAGGTGTACAACTCTACAGTGCATCGTCTGTGTGTTGCACTATGTGTTCACCACCCAGAGTCAGCTCTCCTTCCATCACCATATATTTAACTCTCCCTCCCTCCTCTCCCACCCGGCTCCATCCTCACTCACCCACGCCCCCTTTACCCTCAGGTAGCCATTAAACTAGACTGTGTCCATGAGTTTTTGTTTCTTTGTTGCTTTAGTTTTATATTCCACATATGAGTGAAGTCATATGGTTCTTGTTTTTTTCTGTCTGGCTTATTTCACTAAGCATGATGATCTCAAGGTCCATCCATGTTGTCACAAATGGCAGTATTTCATCTCTTCTTCCAGCTGAGTAATATTCCATTGTGTATATGTACCACAGCTTCTTTATCCAGTCATATATCGAAGGGCACTTTGCTATTTCCTAACTTGGCCACCATGAACAGCACTGTAATGAACATTGGGGTACAGAAGTCTTTGCACACAAAGGTTTTCCTATTGTGGGGGTAGATACCCAGAAGGGGGATTGCCAGGTCATATGGCAACTCCATTTCTAATTTTCTGAGGAATCTCCACACTGTCCTCCAAAGCAGTTGTACCAATTTGGATTCCCACCAGCAGTATGCAAGGGTTCCTTTTTCTCCATACCCTCTCCAGCACTTGCTATTTCTTGTCTTGTTGATAATAACCATTCTAACAGATATGAGGTGGTAGCTCACTGGTTTTGATTTGCATTTCCCTGATAGCTAGTGAAGGTGAGCATTTTTTCATGTCTGTTGGCCATTTGTATGTCTTCCTGGGTAAAATGTCTGTTCAGATCCTTTGCCCATTTTTTAATTGGACTGTTTGGTTTTTTTTATTGTCGAGTTGCACAAGTTCTTTGTACATTTTAAGTATTAGCCCCCTACCCATCAAAATCCCACAATCATACTTTCGTGAAATAGATAAAAGAATTATTAGATTTATATGGAACCATAAAAGACCTCGTATTGCCAAAGCAATATTACATAAAAAGAATAAGGCTGGTGGCATTACACTTCCTGACTTCTATTTATATTACAAAGCATCAATAGTCAAAACAGCTTGGTACTGGCAGAGGAACAG
>PVJL010002985.1:0-67500 GCA_004026885.1 Lyroderma lyra
TTTTTAAACTACCCACATGAAAGGAGAAATGTGTGACTGGCATTACTCCTCTCATGAAAGGAGATAAACTTTGAAAAGGTTAGAAAAGCTTTCAACAATTTATTTATATTTATTTAGATCTTTGGTTCTGAAAGATACTCCTTTTTTTTTAATGTTGGTAGCTCTCTGGATGGGAATCGAACCCAGGCCACAGCACTGACAGCACCGGAGCCTTAAGCCACTACACTGCCGGAGAACTCCCAAGATACTCCTTTTTTGCATGATTCTTCAACCATGTGAATGCTTCTAAAAATGCATGTTAACCACAACTGTCAACATATCTTTCCAGATTTCCCAGAAATCATTTTGAATTTTAAAATACAAGGTCTTTCCAGAAAAAATCCAGCCACAAATGCCTCTATTGTTCATGTTACATGACTGGATACTTCTAGACAGCCCTCATTATACATGTGTAATCTATGTATCTTATACTAAAGAAAATACGGCAAGTATGCATCAGGAGAGTAAGTTCTGGGGAAATCATGGTCACTGGAATTTATTAGGTAAAGTACGTCATAGACTATGTTCTATAAAACTTCAGATTTTTCTAAGACTATATCCTAGACTAGGTTTTCTTCAGTAGTGTTCTACTCTTCTGTTTTTGAAGGTTTTTCTGAACAGTAAAATTTTTCTAAACAGAAAAATTTACAGTTAGTAAATGTTTTAGGCTTTGTGGGTGATATGGTTTCTGCCACAAGTATTTAATTCCACACTTTTAGCACAAAATGCATAACAAATAAGCATGGCTGTGTTTCAATAAAATTTTATTTGTAGGCACTGAAATTTGAGTTTTGTGTAAGATTCACATGTCTGCCTTCTAATAAATCATTTAAAAATGTTGCATCACTCCTAAAGGCTCTTAGGCTGTATAAAATCAGGCAGCATGCTGGATTTTGCCTGCCAGCCAATATGCTAATCCCTGTTGCAAACCTGGCCATGCCCACTCCAACTACCCTAAAATTCTCACCAAGCTAAACACCTGATGACACAGCTATGATGGAGACATTGCCTTTCAAAGTCCAATGCTTCCTAGGAGAGGAGGAATTTCTTTTTTGTCTTCTCTAGCCCTTTGTGCTCAGCCCTTCAGAACTCAACTGCCACTTATCTTTCTACTTCCATCTCTTCCTTCTGCTACTCCCAAATTGGCTTCCCTTTGCCACATAACCTACCTCTAGTCATATCTGACTACTTGCATTTTCCTAAATAAGTCAGGAAGCTATAAATCTCCACATCTTAGTTAATGCTGTTGCCTCCAACTAGAAAAACCTCCTCTTTGGGATATTATCCTGGATTATCATAATATATGAGGTAGAGCTATAGTTTATACTACATCTACAAACTATGAGGTAGAGATATAGTTATATACTACATCTCTACCTCATAGTTTGGGGCTTGTTCTTCAAGACCCAGATCAATGACGCTTTTTCTTTCCCCAGAAAAGTGAGGGAGGTGAGGACAATGACTCGCCTATGGTAAACATGCACAGAATTGGGTAAATAAAGGCACAGACCTACGGGGGTGTCCTGACTGGTGAAAAAACTGCTTTAGACAGGCATGGCATAGTATAAGGTGCTCCATCTATAATGTGACAGTGGCATAAATGGAACATGAGGAGAGGGTACTGAAAACACATAGCTTACTTCTCAGTATTTGCAAAGGCTGCTCTGTCCCAAAGAAAGGGAGTAACTGTGTCTCAATAAGCAGAATGGTGTTGTGATGCTGAAGCTCCAGCAGTATACTCTTGTTGGCAGCTGGCAGCAGTAAGTGACACCACTGGGATTTCCTGGGAACTCTTACAGAGCTGGTCTTTAACACTTTTAATAAAAAATCCCAATCTTTTTCTTTTTTTCAAAGCTAAAATAAACATTGAGTCATTAAACAATTTGTTCATAAACAATGACTCTCAAGGTGAAAGAAATGAAAAAAGTAATTTTTAGGAAGGACAGTAGAAGGGAAAATTGCAAATAAATAAAACTGTTGTCATCTTTTTAAATTTTTTAAAGAGAAAAATGGCAGCATGATGTAATCACAAAAAGCATAGTGAGTCACAGCTCTGTTATGTCAACATGAACCATCTTTATTTGACTACTTTCTAATTTAAAAAGAAAAATTCAATAATCCAAAAGTTTTAAGTGGACTAGAGAATTTCAGATGCTAACACTATACAAATGTCAAACTTTTAATTTTTAACCAAATTTCAGTAACATTTCCTGAAAACAAGGATTGAGCAAAGCAGATATTTGCTAACAATATTCCAACCCTGTTCTCTGTATCTCAATCTTACTCATATTTTTTGCATAGCTTCTAGTTTCTTACATTTTTCTGTTATGAATTCCTGAAGATTATTTTAAGAAAATGAGGCAATTGCAGAAAGTTTTTCATTTATTTTCAGCTTTCATAACATTGTAGTTTTCACTCACAAATATTTTCAGCCAAGAATTTCTGATGTAAATCTAACAGTTTGTTCATTAATGATCATTAGTGTCACATCTAAGAAGCAATCTGGTTGTTATTATTTATTAAAAACAATTCAAATGTGCCATTATGGTTCTGATTATAATATTTACTCAGATGGCCTTATTTATCCACAAGATGAAATAATGCCAGAGAGCTGTTAGAACTTCTACAATAAGCAAGTGAGAAACATGAAGTCCCAGTATGGTAGAATGATGTCCTTGAAGAGAAATACATTTATAGAACACTTTGTTGAAAACAATAATAAAATCTTATTAATGCATTGATTGCACTTTCATATATATGCAGCAGCTTGAATGAGATGAGACAAAAAGGAACTAAGAGAAGTTTTCTGGAGTTATGCAACACCAAGCCTTACACCCGACACCTAATGTCACAGCAATTAAAAGGCATATTGGTGAGACACATGTTATATAATGTGTCATGCTCCAGGTTCTCATTGGGAAGGAGATTCAGCTGAGTCTTCCTGGGAAAAGGTGATAAGGGTTGAGATTGGTGCTTGGTTGAAAAAGGAGGAGCTACCCAAGGTTATCTCCTAATATCCTCCAAGGGCTTGAGGAAACCAAGCATCAGTGTCTTGCATGGCTGTGCCAGGTAATGCAGCAGGACTTCTCATAGGGTAAGCTGTTCTGTTTGCTAGAGGGACCAAACAACAGTCATCACAGTTTTGGGGACTGCATGCTTGGCATAGAGGCTGTAGCACCACTCACCTTGTAGCAGACCATACACATTTGCACTAAGAGCTTCCAGAAACAACACTCATGGGCCAAATATCAGAAGATTTGTCCTAAGTATTTTATTGAAGTATATACCTTGCTAAAGAGAGAAAGTTGCTTATAATATTGCCTGATAAGGAGTGTCTTCACACTCTAGTAAATACAGTTTTAGAGCCTAATATAACTCAATTTTGGAAAATTAATCTATGTGATATTCCTTTTATCTCAGCATGTTAATCAAATGTGTACTTATCATTTAATACTTACAACTCTTTATTAAGTACTGTTTACCTTTCTAAACGGAAGAGTAAATGGAGGCAAGGAGAGATAAACATATACTTAGTAGGTTAAGATAGAAGGAGGCACCAGAGATAAAGAACTCTTCTATTATTAGGGGCATTATAAATGCAAATGACAGAAAACACAATACAACTGTTTTAAACAACCAAAGTGAAAGTATTGACTCTGCAATTGACAAGTCTGGGACTAGGGCTGTATTCAGATTGCAAGGTTGTTCCAGGAGTTTCGTTGATGTCCAGATTTACTTTCCTTCTCTTGGTTCTACTCTTAAGTGCTTCTGTCAGGCTTTATGTGTAGAAATATGCCTATCAGAAACTTCAAAGTGAGAAGTTAGGTGCAAGTGTGGCTGAAAATGTGCTGCCTCTTTCCTTGTTTGTTCACATGGACATCACTGCAACAATCACTGGGGGTGAGGCAGTGGAATGCTTCCTTTGCCCATGCCAAGTCACATATTGACCTTCGTACTAGGATGAAGGTGTTACACATGGACTGAGACTGAAGGACTGAGGTAGTTTTGAAAATGATTTGTGCTTGTTTCATTGGTTTCCACTGTATCTCAATGAGCTATATACCTTCTTGATTACTACAAAATTCTTACTTGATTTGAGTTCTCAATAGACATAATGACATATACAAATGACTAACAATCCACATTCTCCGTTGTCTCTCACTCAAAGGAAAATAGATCTCTATAACCCATTAACCAATTTACAGAGATCTTCAAATACTTCATAAAATTAAATGCCCAAACATTGCTACCACAAATGGAGAACAGCTTTCCATTTGCAAACCAAAAATAAAATTTTTTAACTTAAATTAATAAAGAGAGGGGGAAAGCTAGATAAATGGTGATTGGACAAAATTGAAGTTCTTTGCTGCTTGAGATTTACTTCTGTAAGCCAAGAAAATACATCCTGAGCTGCAGATGAGGTGCACTTTCCTGCAATGCAGTTTAGCTGGCTCTGTCAGGTGACTCAATTGCACACCTCAGGGAATGACCTCCAAAAGATTATTTTTGAAAAATGTGTAATCATGACTCCCAAGAACATATAAACTGAATACTTGTCAAGGGTTTAACTCATTAATTAAGAAAGGAATGAGTTTTGACTGGTTCAAAGGGGGAATTCGAAGTACTACACTTGCTTAGGCAGATAAGGAATGCTAAAATGAATTTACATGTAGGTGAAAAATGGGTCTATCCATAGGGCAATTGTTTTCTAATAGATTCAAATGCTTTACATATCTATAGATAAGAATTATTTTTATTAATATCAGTTTTACATAACTTACAGAGTTGTAAAATATCTCAAAAATCATGCAAATGTAAAATCTGTTGCATTTATTCTATACACCTATAACAAATTATCAGAAATAGAAATTAAGACTATAAACCCATTTGTAATTGCATCAAAAAGAATAAAGTACCTAGGAATAAATTTAACCAAGGTTGTGAAAGACCTATGCACTGAACTTGATAAGACATTAATGAAGAAAATTTGAAGACACAAATAAATGGAAAGGTATTCCATACTCAAGAATTGGAAGAATTCATACTGTTAAAAATGCCCACACTATCCAAAGCAATCTAGAGATTCAATGCAATCCCTATTAAAATCCCAATGGCATTTTTTACAGAAATAGAAAAACAATCTTAAAATTTGTATAACACCATAAAAGACCCCAAATAACCAAACCAATTTGAGAAAGCAGAACAAAGTTGGAGGCATCACACTGTCTGATTTTAAACTTACATTGCAAAGTTATAATAATCAAAACAGTATGGTATTGGCATAAAAACAGACTCATAGATCAATGGAACAGAATGGAGAGTACAGAAATGAACCTACGTATATATGGACAATTACAAGTAATTACAGCAAAGAAGCCAAGAATATACATGGGAAAAAGAATGGTCTCTTGAATAAGTAATACTAGGAAAAATGGACAGCCACGTGCAAAAGAGTGAAACTGAACTACTATGTTACACCACACACAAAAACTAACTGAAACTGGATTAAATATTTTAATATAAAACCTGAAACTATAAAATTCATAGAGAAAAACATAAGCAGTAAGCTCTTTGACATTGGTCTTGGTGATAATTTTTTAAATATGACACCAAAAGCAAAGGCAACAAAAGCGAAAATAAACAAGCAGAACTACATCAAACTAAAAAGCTTCTGCATGGCAAAGGAAACCATCAACAAAATAAAAAGGCAACCTACATAATGGAAGAAATAACATCTTTACAATATTAACTGATTCCAACCAATAGCATAAGAAATATTTCCATTTATTCAAATTTGTTCTGTGCATTTTAGTAAAGTTTACTTCAAAGAGTTATTGTGAATTTTTTGTTATTTCCTGGATATTTTATGATTTTTTTTGTCACTAGAATTTTATCTTAAATTATATTTTTTAGTTGATCATTACTTTTAAGTTTTTGTGAGTTAATCTTATATCCAGGAACTCTAATAGTTTGCTGTATATTTTATTGGTTTTTTTTTTTAAAGTGGTGAAACAAAGAGATAATTTATTGAAGAGAAAGTACACTCCGAAGAGGTAGGAGTGGGCTCGAGTAAAGAAAGTGGCTCAAGAGCCTATTAGTTTTTTTTATACAGGATAACATGTATATATTATAATAGTTTTATCATCTTTTTTCCAGTTCATAGATCCATTTTTTTCTTTTCATTTTTTTTTTTCCTTTTGGTATGTGGATAGCTCCCTGACTGGGAATCGAACCCAGGCCGCAGCGCCAACAGTGCCAACGCCGAAGACTTAAGCCACTACACCATCAGGGAACTTCCACCATTTTTTTCTTATCTATTAGAGTTGGCCAGTACTATTTTTTTGTTCTGTGGAGGCAATCTGGCCATATCTTTTTTTTCTTAAACAACAACTTTAGTGAGATATTATTGACAAACCATACAATACATCCATTTGAAGTGTATAACTGAATGGTTTATAACATATTTAGAGTTGTACAAACAAAACCACAATTAAGATTATTAATTTGACTACTTAAAAATTAAGGGTTTCTGTTCTATGAAGGACACTATAGACAAAGTTAAAAAGCAACTAATGGTTTGAGAAGATATTTTCAGTGTTTAGAGATCAAAAGAGATTAATACATAGAAAATAAGGATTTCCTTAAATCAACAAAAAGACAAAAAGTCCAATAGAAATAAATTGATGGGGGGAGAATAAAACAGGCAACTCACACAAAATGAGCAACAAAAAGGCTAAAAACATCTGAAGAGATTATCAAATTCATTTGTGTTTACACAAATACAAAATAAAACAATGAGACATGTCCTGTCCTCACTGGATTGCTAAAAATTAGAGAGCTTGATAATATGAATGTGGGCAGGGATATGGGATATAGGAGCTCTTCTGAAATGCTGGTGGGGTGTGGATTGGTGCAATCATTCTTGAGATATATGTGACAATATGCTGTGAAAGTAAGTATACATATTTCTAGGACTAAATATATATGCTCAGAGAAATTCTCATACAAGTTTTTGAGGGGACATGTATAGAGATATTCATCACAGGGTCATTTACAGAAGAAAGAGTTGGAGGTAATCTAAATATCCAGCATGGGGAAGAATGGATAAACACAATGTTGTATAATGCTATGCAGCAATTAGAAGCAATAAGCTACATAAATATACAGTAACATGGACAGATCTTCAAAACAGAGTTTGAGTAAAGAAGTAAGATACAGAGTGAAATCTATAGCATCACTTCATTTTAATAAATTTAAATGACTACATATAAAAGGACAATTCACATCGTACAAATAATAATAATAATAATAATAATAATAATAATAATAATAATAAATCCACCTCAGACATATTAGAATGGCTGCCTATGAATAAAGGGGAATGCGTGGGCAGGAGAATGGGAATGGTAGAAATGAATTAAACAAGGAAGGAGGATGCCAAAACCACTAATGAGAGTGTTCAATGACATGCAGAGTATGTTAATCTTCTGTTCCTGAGGGAATGAGAAAGGAAATAGAACACTGTCCAAGGTCACACAGTCCGGAAAAGGAAAATAAGATCTTGTGACTTCAAGTCCAATTCTCTACCATCTATTAATTAACCATAGTCATTGTCTGGACACATATCTCATTTGATAAAATAATCTGGTGAGTTAGACGAGATAGATCTCCCCACCTTACCAGTTAGGAAACTGAGGCTGTTAGGTGACTTGACCACAGTCAAGAAGTTAGCAATTATTGGATTTTGAACTTAAAATATGGGATATCTGCTCCATGAAGTACTCCTACCACACCACCATCTCTCTCACACTAGGTTCTAATTCTTTCTTCACATGCTTATCTCTTCCATGAGCTCTTGTGAAATAATGTGTTCGTGGCTCAATAGTTTTTAAAAGGTATAGTTGATAGTAAGGATAGGTACATTAAAATATATTTTATTTTGTTTTGTTTTCTGGACTCAAAATCTCTATAACGCAGAAACAGAGGACAGGAGGACTTTCTACATTGTTTATGGACAAATCTGTACCAGGTTAGGTATATTAAGGTATATTAGGTATATTAGTATATAACATCCCTTCTTTTTTAACGCTTATAGTATAAGGCAGTGAAATGGTAAGTAATACAAATCAAATAAGGAAACACAAAGAAAGCAAAGCAACCATGGCAATCTTATAGGAAGAAGAATTTACCTCTGCTCTTTGGGCCAATTTCTTTGACCTTGTCTCTTTTTCTCCCCAAGATCAGTGCTTGGGATTTTTCTCAGAATAAAAGAAAAATCTGGGAACATAAAACATCTTTTGGAAATTAAAATGATTAAAACTAAAATTTCTGAGCATTGTTATAAGATAAAGTCAAGGAAATCTCTAAAAAATATAATAAAGCATGAAAAGTGGGAAAATCAGAGAAGAGAATAGTTTTAGTAGCTCAATTGAGGAAGACAAATATTTGTCTAATAAGAATACCAGGGAAAGAGAACAGAAGATATAGATAGGAAGATAGACATATATAGATATAGATATAGATATATTAAAGAAATAGTAAAAGAATATTATCCAGAACTAAAAGATATATGTTTCCAGACTGGAAAGTCAGAGCCTATTAAACAAATTTCTAATGGGGGAAAACAAGTTACCTGACCATTAGCCTTCTCAACAGCAGCACTAGAACTTAATGGAGAATGCATTCAATGTTGTGATGCAGAAATAGTTTCAACCTAAAATTATATACCCAGCCAATATACCCTATTTCAATAAGACACATTTTTTATCATATATAAAAATCTTTATAATTGAAATGTCAGCCAGGTGGCATTCAGACCTGGTTTTGTTCCATTGATGTTTTCTGATAAAATTAAGAGAGGCCAAAATCAAAGCATTAAAAATAAGAGTAAAATAAGGACATTTTCATATCTACTAAGATACTATTGACCTTCAATACACACTTTTTAGTGTTTCCATAACAAATTACCACAAACTAGGTGACATAGGGTCTGACAAAAAAGTTCACAAACTCATCCTAGAAAAAGTGTTGCATACCCCAATGATGAATAGCACTATGGTTACCTTTGAAGCTATGCACCCTTGGGAAGCTATGCACCAACATCAGTGCCTAGTTCAAAGCAGTTTTGGAACTCTTTTTCTGAAATGACAATTAGAGCTGCCGTCATATGACTCTTGATGTCCTGAATGTCATTAAAATGTCCTCCTTTCAATATTTCTTTTATCTTTGGGTAAAGAAATAAGTCATTCAGGGCCAGACCAGGTGAGTAGGGAGGATGTTCTAATACAGTTATTTGTTCACTGGCTAAAAACTCCCTCACAGACAGTGCCATGTGAGCTGGTGCATTGTCGTGATACAAGAACCATGGGTTGTTGGCAAAAAGTTCAGGTCATTTCTGTTTAACTTTTTCATGCAGTCTTTTTAGCACTTCCAAATAGTAAAGTTGGTTGACTGTTCAATGGGCATAAATTCATAATGAACAATCTCTCTAATATCAAAAATGTTCAGCAATCATTTTGACTCAATTTGGACTGATGGAACTTTTTTCGTCATGGAGAATTGGTTGACTTCTACTGTGCACTTAGACACTTTGTTTCAGCATCATATTGATACACCCACATTTCATCACGAGTGATAACACAGCCCCCAAAATCGTCTTGCCTCTCCAAAGGGTCTTGGCAAACTTCGACTCTTCTTTGCTTTTGTTTATTGGTGAGCTCCTTTGGGACCATTTCTGCACACATTTTTCCCGTGCCCAGATTTTCAGTGAAAATTTTCCTAACTGTTTCTCTATCAAGGTTTACTTGGTCTGCCAGGCTTCTCACAGTCAGCCAACGATTTTGACACACAATTTGATGAATTTTTGCAATCTTCTCATCAGTTCTACATCTTACTGGCCTGGCCCCTCTTCATCAGTAATGCTTTTTCTCCCTTGAGAAAAACATTTAATCCATTTGTACACTGCCATTTTTTCATGGCATTATTCCCATAAACTTGGACTAACATGTCCCTGATTTCATTTCCACTCTTCCAATTTTAACAAGAAATTTAATATTTGTTTGTTGCTCTAATTCAAGCTCCACCATTCTCATGATGGCACACAAAAACACACAACAATAATAAACGCCATTCAACAAGACACTACCACCCATCAACATGAGCACAGCTGTGAGCACAGACACACCTAGGTTATGAAACCTTACTGAGTTGTTTGTGCGGTGCTGCCAATGTAAGTGTATGGTAGCAAGTTCATGAACTTAATTGTCAGACCTTGTAAAACAATAGAAATTTATTCTCTCACAGCTGTGGAGTCTAGAAGTCCAAAAATCAAGGTGTCAGCAAGATTGGTTTTTTCTTGGGTGCTCAGAGAGAGAATTTGTTCAATGCCTCATTCTTACATATTTGCTAACAATACTTGACATTCTTTGTGGCCATATAATCCCAATCTCTGCCCCCATTGACATTCTTCCTGTGTCTCTGTCTGTGTCTCTTCTTCTGTTGTAAGAACATCAGTCATATTGGATTAGGGTCCATCCTAACAACATCATCTTAACTTGGCTACATCTGCAAAGACTCTATTTTCAAATCAGTTCATATTCATAGGTGTTGAAAGTTAGAACTTCAAGATATCTTTTGGAGCAACACAATGTAATCTACCACACTTTCTAAAGACTTTATGAAGATATGTTCCAAACGATGGAGAGACAGAAACAGAGAGAGAGAGAGAGAGAGAGAGAGAGAGAGAGAGAACCAAAAACAAGGAAGACAAAAGATTCAGGAAATCAGGAATTTCTGGTGATGTAAAGTTCCAGGATGACAACTAAAGCATGAGCCCAGGATGACAGCTAAAGAGAACTAAAAAGCAACCAATCCATTTCAAAGGATGGAGGGCTCTGAAAGGAAGTAAGTGAAACTTATGAACAACCTAATATATTTAAGCATGTGGGGAAAAATGTTTTAAGATATATAAAATATATCTAAAGGGGATAATTAAGGGTAAGAACACAAAAATATGCAAGTTTTATAAAATAGCAATTAACTTCAGGATAAATAAAGTGTTACACAAAAAAGGGGGAAATAATCATTTAAAATTTCTTGACTCTGCAGTGAATAATATTTACATGATCTTAATAATGTAAGTGTTAAACATTGAGTTAATCAAGGCATATTTTGGAAGGACAGGGAGTGAAAAGTGACATTTAAAAGGGCAAAATTCTCATCTATCTTAACAAAAATCAATAGATAATGTCAAAATGATAATAAATCAGGAAATACCATTATAAGCATAATCTTAAGAAGTACACAGATCAATACGAATTAAAATAGTAAGAGACAGTTAAAATATTTACCCCTAAGGAATTCAACTGGGGTGGTAGGTGTGAATGGTACTATTTGATTTTATTAGTCTTTATTTTAAAATTTTTCAAGGCATTTTTAAAGGAAAGAATTAATAAGAGAGGGAACTGTGGGATCTATGTAAAATCTAACTCAGTTTCCTTGGACAATTATTTCTTCCTCTCTTGAACCCCAATAACATTTTGTATTTTGTGTTATTATAGCCCTTGTCACGTTTTGCAGTCATTTACAGCCATCTTATTAACTCAATGCCCTTCTCATCTGGCTCCTTCTTCTTATCACCTCTAGCTCACTACTATTTTTTTTTTAAATGGGTAGTTCCCTGGCTGGGAATCGAACCCAGGCCGCAGCATTGACAGCGCCGAAGCCCAGCCACTACACCACCAGGGAAATTCCGTCACTACCATTTTCAAGTTGTTCCAGTCATAACAAGAACAATTCATTTGCAATTCTGCCTCTTCCACTCTTGACTGTGAGATCCTGGAGTTACTTATTCATTTGCGTCTCTCTCAGTAACTATTTCAAAACGCAGAATGGAGCAGATACTCAATGAATATTTATTGAATAAATAAAATATTGAATGAATAAACGAATCTCTGTTTCTGAGAATCTCAATAGCCTCAACAAATGCATTTTTCTATCCATTAAATATTAATATAGAAGACAGCAAAGTTTTTCATAACAACTGTTATCTGTTCTTAGGAAAAGTTTTAGTTGTATTATTACAATGTAAAAGGACAAGGTTGAGAGTTTCACATACCCATCAGTGCCAAAATGGTGTGATGTCCGAGAGGTACAGATTCCCAAACTTATTATCACTGAAAATCAGCTTTAAACACCATACCAGTACTACTATAAGAACTGTAGTTGTTATAAGACCCCCTTTAAGCGGTGAGGCCACCTCACCAGAGAAGCATATTCAGAGCATCCTCTTTAAAATTATCACCCTATCCCCCTCATCACCACTACCAAAAATCCCTGCCACCTTGCTCCTCTTCTTTTCCCTCTGGCACTTACCTACAACTAGAGAAGTTTACTTGAGCTTTGGGGTCCATAGTTATTACTAGAGCCCCATGGTCAACACAAGAACTTTCTGGAGTGAGGGATATATTCCATATCTTGGCACAGATAATAGATACACTGTACACACTTACCAAAAACTTTGAGCTATGCACTTAAAATGTGTGCATTCTACTGTATATAGACTATACTTCAAGAAAGTTCTCTTAGCATTAAAAATTGAGAGCCAAAAATTAACTTTGTGCCTTTTTTTGTGCTATATGCTGCAATAAGTCTTTAAAAAAAGATGCACTTTGGAAATCTTCAACTGTGAGTAGTTATTATGAATTGAATGCTTGCATTCTCTCAAATTCATATTTTGAAATCCTAACCCAGTGTGGCTGGATTTGGAGATGGGTCCTCTTAAGAAAATAATTAAGGTTAAATGAGGTCATAAGATGGGGTCCTGACCTGATAGGATTTGTGTCCCTAAGACACCAGAGAACTATTTAATTCATTCTCTCTCTCTCTCTCTCTCTCTCTCTTTCGCTCTCGCTCTCGCTCTCGCTCTCGCTCTCGCTCTTGCTCTCTCCTCTCTCTCCACAAAGAGAAGATCAAGTAGCAAACAGTAAGATAGCAGCTTCCTGCAAGCCAAGAGAAGAGGCCTCAAAATGAAACCTACCTTGCCATTCCCTTGATCATGGACTTCCAAGTCCCCAGAACCATGAGAAATAAAATTCTGCTGTTGTTTGAGTCACTCAGTCTGTGGTGTATTGATACAGCAGCCCAAGCAGACTAATATAGTAGTGTAATTACAAACAGACCCACATACTGCACCCTGAGACCTATTGCTGTGTTGGAGCTGAGGCTACACAGCCCATCAGCTACTCCTCACTAACCAATGGACATGACAGGGATACTAAGGCAGGCCTGTTTTGGAGAGATAGGACTTCTCTGATGGGCCACTCTGGTTCTAGACCCCCCTCAACCTAACCAAAACTTTATTAGACCTGCATCAGTCTAAGATTTTTCCTTCCCTCTCTCCTCCATAGCAGTCAGACCTGCACTTCAGTCTGACAGCATTCCCAACCTCCTCCAGCTCCTTTCCCATTTTCTCTCACAGAACTTTTCTCCCAATAAATATTTTGCATATAATATCATCATGGCATCTTCTCTTAGAGCACCTAAACTAACACAACTCCTTAAGAAAAGCAAAAGAGATCAAATCAACAAGTTATGTAGCAGGAAAAAAATCACCTGCCAGTTAAGAAAGAATAGTTAGAATATTACAGAAAACTTAAACATCAACTATATCTAAAATAAACTTGCCTGTTTTTTCACTTAAAGTGGTGTGGACTGTAAAATCCAAGGGAATTGAACTTTTCTTGAAACCACTGTTTCTTTGAAAACTGCTAACCAGTTTCAAAATACTTCAGTTTTAGTTCTCACCACAACTCGACTCCAATCTTAAACAAGCCAAAACCAATGGATGGTCTTAGTCATTGTCCATTGTCCACACATGCTAATAAGTGTGTTAAAAATAAAATAGGTCACAGAAATCATGAATCAGGACATTCTGCTACCAAGGACCTTAAGTATCTGAATAGCTCTGGGAAAAACATCTCACCTCATTTAATTACTTAAAGTAATTCAGTCATCAGGCTCCTTCAGGCAAGAACAGAGTGCATAACAACAGCACTTACTCTCATCTTGCCTTGCCAATAACTATTACAGCTTTAGTTTGAAGGATGGCATGTTGTGTCATTACCCATTTGCAGCAGTGATTCTGTGATCACAGCAGCATGGCCTAATATTGGTCAACACATCATAGACGTTCTTCTTCGAAGAATGCTGAAGCGTGATGTCATGTGGAACAAACACTTCGTGCTTCCTAAGCACTGTGACACAAAACATAAAGGACATTGAATCTGCTTCTCAACTAGATGGTCCTGTCTTCCAGCTTAGAACTATAGTTCACATTTGTGTTGTTTTCATAAAAACAAAAGAAAGGGATTCAGGGAAACCATAGGTTTTGTTTCTCTAGACACAAAGGACAACTTATTTTGGCACAGGCACGCACTCTAAAATAGGTGTTTATTCTCTCGTATATGACCAAAAATATGTTCTATTTCCCTAGTCCATTCACTCTCTCACTCGAACCCACTCATTTTCCTTTATCATCAAACCTCCAACACCTCCTCCATATCTTCACTCACAGTTGATGACATTGCTTCCCTCTCCCCTGAGAAATTTGAAGCAATCAGCAGAGAACTTCCACATACTCTTATCACAAATTTGTATGTCTACTAGCATCATATGCATATACTATGCCTTCTTGTTACTATGGACTCTTCACACTCATAATGAAAGCCACGTTCCTCAGTTCTCACCTTCTCAAGGATGTGACATTTCTACGTTCTCTACTACATCATCAGCTTTCCTGTTGCTACTGGATCATTCTATTCAGCGTACAGACATGCTGTTGCTTTACCAATCTTTAAAAACAACAACCACAAATAACAACCAAATCCACAACCACCACCAAACTTTTATTCCCCTTGCTGCCAGAAACTGCCCCATATTGCTGAGAAGCCAGCAACATAATGCCTCAGAAGTACTGTCTATATTCACTGGCTTGAATTCCTCTTCTTCATTCCCTCTCCAGTGAGACTTCTGTCCCACATCACCACCAAAACTGCTCTTGTCATGTCAACAATGACCACAGCATTGCCAAATATAAGATTAATTCTGAATCTTCATCTTATTTGACCCTTTTGAACACTCCCTCCTCCTTGACATACCTTTTCACTTGACTTCCAGACTCTCACACACTCCTGGTTTCTGCACCAACTCTGTGGTTGCTTCTTAGTCTCCTCTGTTGGGTTTTTCCCCCTGTTGGAGCATCATAGGACCCAGCTTGTATCTGTGCTCTTCTCCATCAATTTTCACTCTGTTGGTGATATCATCCAGTCTCACACCTTGAGGTAATATCTATATCCCAATGATACCCAAATTTCCATCTCCACTCTAGACCTCTCCCTTGCACTCCAGACTCATATCCACTCACCAACTTCACATATCCACTTGAATGTCTAAAAGAAATCTAAACTGAACATCTCATAAAACCAAAACAATCTTACCTTCCCCACCACAGATAATGACAATTACATCTTTCTAGTTGCTCAGGCCAAAAATCTTAAGTTCTCTTTCTTTTTCTTACTCCCCTATTCAATTCGTCACTAATTTCTGCTGACTCTAAGTTCAAAATACATCCAGAATCTAACCACATCTCAATATTTCTACTGCTGATGGCCCAAGCCACCATCATTTCTCATCACGATTATTGCAGTAACTTCCTAACTGGTCACTCCACTTCCACCTTTGCTTGTCTCCGATCAATTTTCAACACGGCTGCAAGTTATTTTAAAATGGAATCCAAATCATGTCACTTTTGTGCTCAAAACCCTCTATTGGCTCCCATTTCTTTCAAAATAAATGCCAAGGAAATAGGTTCTTACACAGTAGTCTGGAGATGTAAGGTATAGCATAAGTATTATAGTGAATAATATTATAATAACTATGTATTAGGGATGTCTGGAAAGTATCAGTTATGAAAAATAGAGGCATTATGGCTGAATTTTTTTCCAGGCAACCCTAATATGGTGTCAGATGGGTATAGATTTATCAGGGTAAGAGATGGGAGGATGAAAAAGGTGAAGGGATTAAAAAGTACCATTTGCTAGTTACAAAACAGTCATGAGGATGTAAAGCATATAGAATATACTCAATAATATGATAATTGTTATGCATAGTGCCAGTTGGGTACTAGACTGGTTAGGAAGATCACTTCTTAAATTATATTTAACCACTACGCTATACACCTGAAATGAAGATAAAATAATATTGAATCTCTAAATAAATAAATAAAATGCTAAAAAACAAAAAGTGACCTAATTTCAGACATAATGAAAAAAACATAAATAAATAAATAAATAAATAAAAGCCAAGATCCCTACGTAATCTGACCACTTCTTTGTTCTGATCTCTTCCTAACCTCATGCTAGCCACACTGCTCACCTTACTTTTCCTGAGATCTGCACAGCATGCTTTTACCCCTGAGTGTTTTCACTGATTATTTTCTCTGCTTAAATTGCTCTTTCCTCAGGTGCTATTCCAAGTTCTGTCCCTCTAATATTTCCATTTTTGTGCTTCAGTTTCCTCATTGGCAAACTGGTAAATTTGTAACAATACTACCTAACTCATATGTACAGGTGAAACTGTTTTGGCATCAGTGGAATCACACTACACCTGAATATTGTCCAGAAAATACCCAGCCGTGTAGTATGAAAAATAGAGGCATTTATGGCTGGAGTTTTTTTTAGACAGCCCTTGTATATTATTCTACAATTGTCTTTTCAACTTTAAAGAGTCCTTAAAATGCCACATATCACTTCATGTGATCTTTCCATTTTTAACCTCACTTACTTTAATTGCTGCATTATATTCCACAGTATACATGCCTGACAATTAAGTTCATAAACTGAGCCCATGCACTTATGTTGGCTGCACTGTACAAACAACTTGGCAAGATTTCATGTATCTTGGTATATCTGTGCCTCACAGTTGTGTTCATGTCAATGTGTGGCAGTGTCTTTATTGTTGTGTGTTCTTTATTGTTGTGTGTTTTGTGCTATCGTGAGAATATCAGAGCTTGAATTAGAACAATGAACAAATATTAAATTTCTTGTTAAACTTGGCAAACGTAGAAGTGAAATCAGGGATATGTTAATCCAGGTTTATGGGGATAATGCCGTTTGGCAATATACACCTGGATTAAATGTTTTTCTGAAGAGAGAAAAATGTCACTGATGAAAAGAGGTCAGGGTGGACAGTAACTAGCAAACTAATGAAAACATTGCAAAAATTCATCAACTTGTGCATCAAAATCATTGGCTGACTTTGAAAAGCATAGCAGACCAAGTAAACATCTATACAGAAAGAAGAAAATCTTAGCATGAGAAAGGTGTATGCGAAAATGGTCCCGAAAGAGCTCAGTGATGAACAAAAGCAAAGGAGGGTCACAGTTTGACAAGACCTTTTTGAGAGGCAAGATGGTGTTTTGGGCTGTGTTATCACTGGTGATGAAACATTGTACCAATGTAACCCCAAATCAAAACATCTAAGTGCACAATGGAAGTCAATCAATTCTCCATGACCAAAAAAGTTCTATCAGTCCAAATCAAAAGTCAAAATGATGTTACTAACCATTTTTGATATCAGAGATTTTTTATTATGAAATTGTACCAACTGAACAAATAGTCAACCAAGTGCACTATTTGGAAGTGCTGAAAAGGATGCATGAAAAAGTTAGATAAAAATGGCCTGAACTTTTCTCCAACAACTCATGGCTCTTGCATCACGACAATGCACCAGCTCACACAGCACTGTCTGTGAGGGAGTTTTTAGCCAGTACACAAATAACTGTGTTGGAGCACCCTCCAACATAAGTGCACTGGCCCTCAGTGACTTTTTTCTTTGCCCAAAGATAAAGAAAATATTGAAAGCAAGGCAGTTCAATGACATTCAGGATATCAAATGTCATACAACAACAGCTCTGATGGCCTTTCCAGAAAAAGAGTTTCAAAATTGCTTTGAAAGGTGGGCTAGGCGCTGGCGTCGGTGCATAGCTTCCCAAGGGGAGTACTTTGAAGGTGAATATAGTGATATTCAGAAGTGAGTTATGAACCACTTTTTTTCTAGGATGAATTCAGGAACTAATTGTCAGGCCTGATAGATATATAATACTTTTTCTATAAAGATACTCAGATTATCACCTATCCTTCCTTATCACAAATAATTCTCCAAAGCCTCTGTGCACAGATAAAGCATTTCTTTAGAATAAATATGTAAAAGTGGAATTGTTGGATAAAAGCACATACTCATTCGTATTTCTAAAAGAGATCCTAAGGAAATGTTCTCCATAAATATCATCCCAGCTTACATACCTACACATTTCTCCATATCTTCTCCACCACTGGATATTAGTAATCTTTAAACTTTGCCAAATAAAAGAGCAAATGTATTACTTCCCAAAGATTTGAAATTGTATCTTTATTATACATCAAATTACTGTATACATTGAAGTATTTTATCTTACCCTTTTCATGTTTTTGTGCGTTTTAATGCCTTGTAAGACAAATATTCCTTTCTAGAATTTCTGAGCTTCTTTTGCTTGTGTTTTTTTTTTTCATATATTCTTTATGATCAGATTGTCAAGTTCCAATAAAAATCCCCCTGGTGATTCTTTGGGGAAATTGAGAGAATTACGTTACATTTACAGATCAATTTAGAGAATTGACATCTTAATGATGTTGAATTTCTTATCCAAAAACATGTAATGCCTTTTCCATTTATGCATCTTCTTTTGCATCCTTCAGAAGCATTTTCACATTTTATATTGATCCTGATGTTTCTTACTATTCTAAGTGCCCCATTTTCTTCCATTATGTCATCTAGCAAGCCATTTACATGAAGGTGCATCTTTTTATTAATTTTGTGCCAGACGGCTAGCTGGATTCTATCATTGTTTGTGAAAACATTTTAGTTCTTCTCATGGATTTTCTAGAAAAATAATTGCACCAGCAGCATATAGTGGTAATTTAATCTTATTCTATTTTATTTTTCTATCTATTTTTTTCTTTTTTCTCATGGCACTTGCCAGTACCTCCAGAATAATTGAGAAATCATTCATGTAAATAGGAACTGTTCTAGTGGATGTCATTGTTTTCAGTGCCTAGCCTCTAACCCCTTTCTAGGTTTGAGGAATTACGCACTTTTAACTCTTGGCAGACAAAAACATCTCCTCTAAAGAAGATGAAAGTGTTAGATATTTATTTTGCCAGCCCCTCTTGCAGCTGGGGCATAGGCTTGGAACCTGGGCTCTGTCACTCAGATGCATCCATGCCAGGAGTTGGTAATGCAAAAATGAAAGCAGGGTATTATCCCTTTCTTGTGCCAGTTGAAGCAACAATAGCCACAAATTTGAGCTCTTGGTGCAGAAGTGGCATTGGTACAAACAAATGATTAGGAAAGGATTAATCCTTTAACATATTTTTTCTATTTCTGTTGAGGTAGTGTGATAGAGTTTTTTAAAAATCTGTTCATCTATATTATTTACTTAAGAGATTTTACTTAATATCTCTTGGTAGTGTTTTATAAATTTCTGGGAGCATGTCTCAGACAATTTTCATTAGATTTATTGCTAGCTATTTGAAGATTTTAACATTATAAATGATATTTATACATTTTAATTTTTTCACTTGTTGCAAATATATAGAAAAGCCATTGATTTATTTTATTTCAATTATTACATTTAACAGCTTATCTGTAAAGTGTTTTTTAATTTCTACATACACAATCATGTCATCTGTGAAGAATGAGTGTGATATTTTTATTCCATTTCTAATGCCTTTAATATTTTTCTTATTTCACCAGTCAAGGCTTCCAGTACAATGTTGAATAAAAGTAATTTTAGAAGACATCTTTCTCTCATTACCAGTTTTAGAAGAAAATTTCATAAAATTTCACATCAGATATGACATTTATTTTATTTGGGTTTCAGGGGCTTGGTTATTTAGATTTATCAAATAAAGTATGCTTTCTTCTATTTAAGATTGTTTTTAATTATTAATAGACGTTGAATTTATATCAAATGCTCTTCATGCATCTGCCAAAATGACCATATTATTTTCTCCTTTATTCTGTTAATCCGATATGTTACATTGACTGATTTTTGAATGTCACCCCAGACTCCCATTCTCTAAATATACCACATTTGGTTCTCCTAACTATTACTAGATTTGATTTGCTAATAATTTGTGCTATGCAGATTTGCAGATCAAGATTATGTATCAAAATTTTTTAGGAAAGTTTTCATTTGTTTCCTCTTTTCTGGAAGAGTTTATGTTGAATTTTACTATTTCTTCCTTTGATGAAGGGTACGATTCACTAGTGACTATGTTCTATTCTTTCTTTCAGCGGTTTTCTTTAAAGGGAGAGGTTTAATTTGTGGAAAGGTTTTTAATTACATATTCAATCTCTTCAACAGATGTAAAACTATGCAGACTTTACATTTCTTGCAGCAGTTTTGCGTAAGTTCTGTATTTCTAATAATATTTTCACTTCCTCTAAATTATCAAATTTATTGGCATGAATTTACCCATAATATTGTTATATATATTTAGAAATTTCATTTTTTATAGCAGTTTTAGGTTATCAGAAAAACTGAGAGGAAGATACAAAGATTTCTTGTATATTCCTTGCCCCCTGCTTACACACACACACACACACACACCCTCCCTCATTATTGATACCCACATTGTTATAATCCTTGAACCTAAATTGATAGATCATAATCACTCAATGTCCATAATTTACATTAGAGTTCCCCTCTTGGTGTTGTACATTCTATGGGTTTGAACAAATGTATAATGACATATATCCATCATTATAATATCATACAGAGTGTTTTCAGTGCCTTAAAATATCCTTTGTGCTTCCTTTATCTTTTTACTATGTGTATGATATATTCTTCTTATATTTTTAATACTGGATATTTTCAATTTCTCCATTTCTTAATCAGGTAATAGTGATCAGCAACTCTAGGGCTATTCCCAAGCTAGCCTCCCTCCTCTGTACTGCCTAAATGACAGAAAACCTACCTGAAAATATGGCTTGTCCCTGTGATTTCTTGTTCAGACCTGACTGCCCTATTTCATGCAACATGTGAGAACCCATGTATCCATCCCAGCATTGCTGGTTTTGTTCATTTTGACTCTCAAGTGTAGCATTTACTTTGGAGAACTGTGCTTTGCCAATTTCATTTGAATTCTCCAGTCAAGGGATCATAGCAGCATCTTCCTCCATCCCTGTTTACATTTCATTATATTTGTTAATGGTTTATCACATACTGTGATTCGGAGTTACCTTCCAGTTCCATTGATGGCAGTGTTTATGTTTCTGTTCCTCTCATTTTTGAGGTTTTAAATTAGCTTTGGTGGTGGGGGGTTGGTTATTGTTGCTTTTGGAAAATTTCTAATAACAGAGATAGGAAAGTATCATCCTTAATCCACCTTTTAAAACATGACCAGATGATTATTATATTCAACTTGGTAGGATTTTACTAGGATAGATTGAATGTACAAATATATTTGAGGATGATTACATTTTCTAAGTAGTAAATTTTCCAATTTAGGAATATAATATTTCTAATAATTTATTTAGGTCTCCTTTTGCATCTTCTAATAACATTTTACAGTGTTGTTGTTGCTATTGCTTTCAGAGAGTATTACACAAATATCTTCAAGTGTATTCTTAGACATTTCATAATTTTATTTCTATTGGGAATGGTATGGCCTAGTTGGATATGGTCATTTATTTAAAAAATCTATTACTTTTTGCATTTTAACCTTTTTACCCAATTGCTCTAGTAGTGTAGAATTCTGTAAGTGTGCCATTTTATTGCTTTGGATTATCTAAAAAGATAACCATGTTGTCTGCAAATGCAATAATCATTTTTTCCTCTTCCTTTCAAATATTTACCTGCCTGATTTATTTTTTTGTGTTACTGCATTGGCCAAAACATGTATAAGTAGTAGCAATTAATGTACTTACGCGGGTTCCAAAGGAAAGAAAATGCTTCCAATGCTTTATCATTATATATGACTTTTGCTGTAGGTTTCTAAGAGACACTCTTTATAAAGCTTGGAAAGTTTCTTTTCATTCCTCATTTTTTTTTTTTTTTTTTTTTTTGCTTTTTGGTATGTGGGTAGCTCCCTGACTGGGGATCGAACCCAGGCCACAGCGCTGACAGCACCAGCACCGAAGCCCCAAGCCACTACATCATCAGGGAACTCCACATCATTCCTCATTTTTAACATGAATTAGTGTTGAATTTTTTCAATATTTCTTTAACATCCACTGAGGTAATATATAATTTTTCTTCTTTGAACTTTTAATTAACTAGTGAATTAAATTAGCAGTTTGCCTAATATTGAAACTTCCTTGTGTTTCTACTGTAAGCCTTGTGTGTTACATGCTGTTGAGTTGGCTCTAACTCCTGGAAAACCTATGAATGAGTGATGTCCATAATGTCCTCTTCTCAATGGCCCTGATTATGCCTTGGATTATGAAGATGCATAAAATTATGCAGAGAAGTAAAGATTTGCTAAAGTAGATAATAAAGAACTGTCATTTAAGAGCCAGATCAATTTTCTGGAAAAAGTCAAGATGATTGCCTGGAAAAAAATTAATACCAAAAATGTCTATTACATCTAAATTAATTTTATTGAAGTGAATTGCTCATGGGTTTGGGTCGGAGTTGTTTGTTTTTTATGATGCTAACATAATTCTTCTTGAGATACTGAAGACAATGGGTGAAACTGAAGGTGATGTGTAAAGACAAGTGGAGGAATTGGCCTTTGCTATGAGGGCAAGATATGAAAGCAAGTGCAAGTGTAAGTTGGTTTGCCTGTTTTGATGCCTAGAGATCAGGGACTTTGAGTCTGACGGTGAAGTATCAGCTGAGAATGATGATGGGAAAGGGTCATGGGATGTTTAAAGAGAAAGAAGAAAATAATACCAGGAAGAGAAAACAAAGTAAGGTTAATGTCAATTTGAGGCTTAAGATCATGAATTTTCAGTCAACGCAGTCTATGCACTTGTGTGATTTTATGCAGCAACACTGAACTGCTCAAATGGAATTCCAGGGAATTCCAGGGAAGACAGAGGGTGGGTTCTTCCAAGGTTAGATGGATTTTCAAAGGACTAATTATATTTAACTATGGAATCTACATAGAGAAGAAGAAATAAAATGAAGAAAATGTGATGGGATCAACAGATTGGCTGTCAAAATGATGTGAAAGATTTATGCCCATGGGTAAACTGAGCAAGCAAAGTGGAAGAACAGGAAGTGGTGGTGAGAGAGCAGGATATTTGAATTGAGACTTCAGATGAAGTAGTTTCTGGCAATGACAAGGTCCGAGGTATGACCATAGGACTAACTGCCTGGGTTGGAATAAAGTTAGCAATCATTACGGTAGATGACCATTAAATACCCAGGGTTAGCTCTAATGTCTTGTGCTTCCCTCTTCTGGCTAATTGTCTTTCAGGAGAGAAAAGTCAGCCATGATCCATGTTGGGTAAGAACCATGACACCTCTCTTTGGTTCTTACCCTTGATTATGCTCTGCAATCCCTTTACAGAAGTGATGGCTGTGGTGTGTTTTTCAGGACACGGAATAACACCCCTATATTACATGAATGCATGACAAGTCTCATTTAATCCAAAATAGCAGGGTTAGGTGGGGTGCTGAGGCTGGTGAGGAGGAGCCTGGGGAGTAAGAAGGAGGTATGGTGCCCTTAGTGGGCAAGGATAAAAGAGTTAATGGAAAAATGAGGGAAATGAGGCCTGCTCCATCATTGTTGCCTTAAGGCCAGCCCTGGCCAATTATTACACACTGCACACTGAATTTGGTATGCATCAAAGAGAGTTTATAGTTTACAATAAGCCAGATACATTTGGTTTTATCAAAATCAGTTTGTTTAATAATACCATGAATCATCTATTTCAGAAAGGACTACCCAAAAGTTTAACATATCTTGTGTACTAACAATAGCTCTAAACAGAATCAGACTTTTTTTTATCTGATTTCTTTAATGAGATAAGAATAGATTGTTTTTGTTACTCAGTGGCTTTCCAATAGCATAAAGGTCAGTATGTACTTGTTAAATTATGAACAACAAAAGTAGCCTTCTGCCTTCCTGTGGCTGCTTAGGGCAGATAAAACTGTACCTGAACCAGAAGTGCCCACTCAGTCATATGAGTGTGTTAAACATTGATAATTTCCTCTCTTTTCCCTATTGTTATGCTCACTGTCCACCTCTGAAAATAAGCAAAAGGAGAAAGATTAACTTAAAGTGCACCATGTGGCAAAGATGTCCATTTTGCTATACTCATTTATTGAACAAATATTTATTGAGAATGTCTTATGAGTTGACCATTCTTCAATTGTGTGTTGAGGCTAGGGATATTTCCAGCCCTCAAGAGATTAGTACAGAGAAGATGTAGAAACAGGTACTTTCAATATTTAGAGGATGTAAGTACTAAAATCCATTCTTTTCTTCCATTATTTTGTAAGATTTATGCCAAGATATATACAGTCCCTGTCTTGGTTGAGTCACGTAGAGCAGGTTATTATGAACAAAAAGCATTTGATCCTGCCTAGTATAATCTGGAAAGTCTTCTTGAGGGAGAAGACCAGAAGTCAGGAGTACAACTACAAGCTCAATGCAATGATCCTGACAGGAAATAATAAGGACCTGAACTAAGACAATGTCACTGAGCATAAAACATCAAAATAGAATTAACTTTAGAAATGTTTAGTAGAGACAGAATTTTGGTGAGTGATCAGAGATAGAAGTTGAAGGATTAAAGAAGTCAAGAATGACTGCCAGGTGTCTTATTGTGGCATCATTAACTAAAGTAACAACAGGAAAAGAAATATGGTTCAAGTTAGATACAGTTTTCAAAGTAGATGGACTGTGACACAGCTTTTGTACACAAGGAAAAGAGCAATAGAGCAGGGCAAGTTAAACATGTAAGTTAAAAGTCTAAAAAAAGAGACCTCATTAACATTAAAAACTTCAGTTCCTTTTTCATAGAATTGCTTTGGCTATGTGGGGTCTTTTGTGATTCCATACAAACCTGATGATTTTTTGTTCTATTTTTTTAAAATAATGCCATTGGGATTTTGATGAGAATTGCATTAAATCTGTATATTGCTTTGGGTAACATGGCCATTTTAACTATCTTGATTCTTCAAATCCATGAACATAGAATATCTTTCCATTTCTTTGTGTCTTCTTCATTTCTTTTAATAATGTCTTCAGTGTATGGGTCCTTCACATCCTTTGTTAAGTTTATTCCTAAGTATTTTATTCTTTTTGTTGCAATTGCAAAAGATATTGTTTTTTATTACTTATTTTTCTGAAATTTTATTATTAGTATATAGGAATGCAATGGATTTTGTACACTGATTTCTTATACTGCATCTTTACTGTATTTATTGTTTCTAATAGTTTTTTGGTGGAGTCTTTAGGGTTTTATATATAAAGAATTATGCCATCTGCAAAAAGTGACAATTTAACTTCTTCATTCCCAATTTGAATGCCTTTTATTTCTTTCTCTTGCCTGATTGCTCTAGTTAGGATTTCCAATACTATGTTGAATAACAGTGATGACAGGGAACATTCCTGTCTTGTTCCTGATTTTAGAGGAAAGGTTTTCAATTTTTCACCATTCAGTATGATATTATCTGAGGGTTTGTCATATACACCTTTATTAAGTTGAGATACTTTCCTTCTATGCCCATTTGATTAAATGTTTTAATAAAAAATGGATGTTGTATGTTATCAAATGCTTTTTCTGCATCAATTGATATAATCATATGATTTTTATCTTTTGTTTTGTTTATGTAGTGTATCACATTGATTGATTTGCATATGTTGAACCATCCTTGTGCCCCTGGAATGAACCCCACTTGATGATGATGTATAATCTTTTTAATGTATTGTTGTATTCAATTTGTTAGTGTTTTGTTCACATTTGCATATGTATTCATCGACTATGGAAAACAGTATGGATGTTCCTTAAAAAATTAAAAATAGAATTATCATGTGACATAGCAATCCCACTCTGGGTATCTACCAAAAAAAATATGAAAACTTTATCTCAATGTTTATTGCAGCATTATTCATGGTGGCAAGGTATGGAAACAACCACAGTGTCCTTTAATAGATAATTGGATAAAGAATATGTGATACATATACACAATGGAATATTATTTGACTCTAAGGAAAGATGAGATACTGCCTTTTGTGACAACATAGATGGATCTAGAGATTATCATGCTAAGTGAAATAAGTCAAACAGAAGTCAAGAACCACATGACTTCACTCATATATGGGATATAAAACTGAAAGCAACAAATGAACAAGGCAAACAAAGAAACAAAAACTTAATAGACACACACAATAGTTTAATTTAGTGGTTACCAGAGGGTAAGGGTGAAAAGGAGTGCTGGTGGGGTCAAACATGTGGTGACAGAAGGAGAACTGACTGGGTGGTGAGCACACAATCCAATATACAGATAATGTATTATAGAAATATATACTTCAAACCTCTATAAATTTACTAATCAAGGTCACCCCCAATAAATTAAATAAATAAATAAATAAATAAATACTTTTGTTCCAACAAAGACTGTGAAGAGTATGGAAAGTCAGGCTACACTGGGAGAAAATATTTCAAACCACATAACCAACAAAGGCCTTGTATCTAACATACATGAAGAATTCCCCAAATGTAGCAATCAAGAAACCAACAAGCCAATTAAAAATGGGCAAGATATTTTATCAAAGACATGAAAAGATATTTCATTGAAGAGAATATGTAAAAAATAAGCACATGAAAAGATGTTCAACATTATTAATCGTATTAATGAAAATTAAAGAGAAATGAAAATTAAAACCACAGGAAGATATCATTGGACATGTAATGGCTAAAATGAAGAAGAGTGGTAACACCAAATGCTAGCAAAAGTTTAGAGAAACTGGATCTCTCATACATTGCTGTGTGAATGTGAAATGGCATAGTTACCATGGGAAACACTTTGGCAATTCCTTAACAAAATTAACCTAGACTTAAACATTCAAACCAATAATTAAACTCTTGGGCACTTATCCCAGAGAAATGAAAACTTATATTTCTACAAAACCATGAATGTTTATAGCAGCTTTATTTGTAGTAGCCTGGAAAACTGAGGGGAAAAAAATCCTTCTAAGAGTAAATGATTAAAAAACTGTGGTATATCCATACCATGGAATATTATTCAGCAAACAAAAGTAATAAACTATTGATACGAGAAATTGGGATGGATTTCATGGGAATTATGTTGCATGAAAAAGAGCCAGTTTCAAAGGCTACATGATATGTTACTAACATTCTTGAATGTTTATACACACACACACACACACACACACACACAGAGTACATGTAAAAGTGGTAAAAAAGAATAAGTTGTGTGGATTGTACCAATGTCAATAAATTTCCTGGTTATGAGACTGTATTACAGTTATGCAAGATGTTACCATTGGAGAAAACTGGTGCAAGGGTATGCTGACTTCATCCTTTACAATTTTTCAAGTTTCTTGTAATTCTGTAATTATTTCTAAATAAAAAGTTTATATATATGATGAAATAGTTGATTCTGATGCACAAATGGAGGGATTCATGATAAACAGAAAGAACGATGCTTCCTAAACTAAGAAAGGATGAAAAGATAGGTGCAGATGTACAGGAGCAATTGCAGGGGATAGAGGGCCAAAAGATAAAAAGGTTCACACCGAATTTGTATATTTTCCTTATAGAACAGGAGTCACAACCACCCGCCAAAAATGATGAGGAAGACGTGGGGTATAAAGCTTGAGCAAGCCAAAGGGTTAGAATAATCCTTGAGGAAAATGGGAGAGGGAATTTCATAGAAATAGTGTATTACCTCAGGTTCTTTACCTCACATTATTGTCCACAGTGCTCTTCAGTAGAATTTTCTGCAATGACAGGAATGGTCTATATCTGTGCTATCCAATACAATAGCTTCTAGCCGCACATGGCTATTAAGCACTTGAAATATGGCTGATGTGCCTGAAGAAGTGATGTTAAATTTTATCTAATTTGAACTTAAATAGCCACATGTGGTTAGTGGTTATTCTATTGGACAGTGAAGCTAACAGATATATATATATAATAAAGGAGCCATAAATTTTCAACCACAATCTGGTTCTTTTGGGTGGTTAGTGAAAATTCAGGCCAAAAACCCCAAAGCATATAATTTTCTTCCCTTTCTGTATTATTCATAATTCAGCTTATACCGAAGCTACAAATCATGAAAATCTTGATTCTCAAAGCTCCAATAGCCAGCTTTCAAGCAATCCATCTTCTATTTCTGAATTTCAAATCCTTTGTCATGCTAGTCTCCCAAAAAAATTGGTAGCAAAGTCTTATTAAAGCACAGTGTAAGAAAGTAAAAAACTATACCACATATATTTTTTCAGAACTTTCTATTGCTCAGATGAACGTAGCTACTCTCAGGGCATGGCTGAAGCGCTGAAGCTGTTCTAATAGGTGCACAAGCCAATGACAGAACAATCTCCATGCTGACAACCCAACCACAGTTCATAATGCTCTTCTAACTTCTCACTAATATTCAAATACACTAGCTTCCTGACATTCCTGAAGCCCAGCAAGGGCTTTCTAATCTTGGGGGCACTCAGTAAATGATTTCAATAAGTGAAGGAACAGATGACAAGTGAATGTACAAATGAATAAAGTAAACAAATTTCATGATCGGTGCTCCTCCCCACCAATACCATTCACATTCCAAGTCAGTACTCACGGTTCACACCTTTCTCTAATACTGGTTCTTTAGAAATCCATGTTCTACATAAGGATAAAGAATGGAGGGTATTTACCTATCTATGGCAACACTTAAATCAGGAATCCAATCAGTCAACACACAACAATTCATTCAAATATTGCAGAAAATAGTCAAATGATACGTTTGGAGAGAAACAAGGATGTGACACTCTCTGGAGACAATCTCACCAGGGCCTGTGATTCCACCAATAAAATTGCTGTGCTGGCATGTTCTAGATGATTCTCCTCCAGTCAGCTATTCTTTGCAAGAAATAAGGTCCAAGTTCTGTTGACTAAAGAAGTTTCTGGGGTTGTAACTTCCTGATGACATGATGGGTTGTAACTTCCTGATGACATGACTGGTTAAAGCAGTTTTGGAAATAGAGGCTTTAAGTGATCCAAAGCCAGCCTGCCCTCTGTTCACATATTGGCTTTTTGGAGATGCTCTGAGTGGGGTTTTCAGTGGAGTAGGCCTTTTCCCTGTAACCCGAGAGCTTGGCTACCAGCCCTCACATGTTTCTCTGATAGGAAAGAACAACCTAGGAGAGACTTTCAAGGACAGCTTACACATTAAAAATTGATGCATCACTTTAAAGTTTAATATTTAAACAAAACACTTGGTGTTTACTGGTACCGCACATTTTCATAGGTACTAAATGTAGAGAAAAGCCTTTTGGGCTGGAGGAACACTACTAAGAAAACTGTTAATATTCATAGCATTTATTCCCAAAAAGTCAATTCAGTGTTTTTAGCCTCTGATTATTCTTGAATAAAAGACTTTTCCAGTCTACAGACAATATTTAGGTTGAAAGGATTGACTGCCATCTCTTCCAATGGAGATTAGTACTGGAAAAACCCCAGATCTTTGCTTCTACACCAGTCATTCTCAACTTTTATTTCTGCAAGCCACTGAGAGTCCCCATTAGCTGTAAATGACAATACAAAAATCCAATTATTTAAAAATGCATGCACATTAAAGAGAGTTCTTCCTGGAGGAGGAAATAAAAGATGCATGAGAAAAACAAACACTAGCTAAAATGTCAAAGAGTAGGAATTGGGTTATGTAACAAGCTAGCAAGAGGAAAAACCAAAATCAAAAGCAATGGGAATGATGAAAACTTACTCTAATTATAGATTCTCATGGTATTTGTAGAAATAAAATATTAAGTGTGTGCTATAAAATAATGAGGCTGGTTCAATAAGCCACACATAAGGACCAGTCTCAGTAGATGCTTGTGGCACCTTTTAGGTACAATAGTGAATGACCTCCAGTGTCCCCCACTGCCACTCACTGCTCTGACACCTTTGCTCAAGAATCAAAATCCCAGGGGTAAGGGCCTGACTGGTCAAACTTAAGTCACCCACTTCCAATTACACAGGCCAACTGTCTGTCTGTAGCTGTACTGCAGGAGGGGAGGAAAAGGCTTATTCACTTAGCAAATATGATTTTTTTGAGTCCATACTACAAGCTAGGCACTGTTCTAACCACTGGGGATATAGCTGTGAGCTAAATAGGCAAAGTTACATTCTAGACCATCTGGGGAAACAACAGGCCAGGAGAAAGCAGTGGCAAAAAAATGGAAAGATTGACACATTAGAGGAATTGGAGCAACAAAAGCAGTGAGAAGAGCAGTGTTAAATAATGCTTTCTTCTGCTGACATTGCCCTCCACATAGCAGGAGCTCCACCAGCATAGCACTCCTGGCCATCGGAATTATTCACTCACTCACAGTGGAGCAGAAATACCCCAGTGGGCAATAGATATTCTTAAGGAAGGGGGAAGCTTTCTTGTAGGTGAATGCCTACTAGCATTTTCTCCATTTAGTGTGGTATGTACCCTTCAGAGTTCTAGAAGGGAACTGTATTTCAATGATCAAAACATTTTTCTGCACCACTTTTATTTAAGCAAACTTATTATCTTAATTGAACGTGTGATTAATTGTACTAAGGAGTTTCTGAAGGCTAAGAGTGGGGCAGAAGACCTGAAAAAAATGCCTCTGAGGCACACCAGCCTTCTAGAGTATACTGAAGCAGCCATCCAAAGGCTGTGAACAGCGTAGCAAGCAGGGCAGATATCTTCAGGCACAAAACACTGGGAACAGAACTAGAAAATAGTGAGTCAAAAAGCTAGCAGCCCAGCTATAAAGCAGAGAGAGTAATCTCCCATAGTTCAAAAATCATACAGTGCACCTGTAAAGTGGAAAGAGATTTTTGGAGAGATCCCATTGCTTATTGAATAAAAATTCCTACTCCTGCTCTCAAAACATCTGAAGCCAGTGGAGAACTGAATCAAGCTAAAGCAACAACAAAGACAGGACTCAACTGAATTACAAATTCATGCTCTCTACTTAGCAGCCTAAAAGAAGAATGGATGTATCCTCTTATAAGGGTAAATATTCTTCATCTCCTCTCTACTGTTATTTTTTTAATCAGTGGTTTATAATAAAAAATTACAAGTAACATGAAATAGCAAGAAAATGTTACACACAAGAGAGGTCAAGAGAAAAAAAATCATCATTGGAAATGGAACCAGATAAAGAAATTATCAGCATGTTAAAGCACTAGTGGATAATGTGAACAAGAAACATGAGTACATGGGGAATTTTAGCAAAGAATGGCAACTTTAAAAAGAAACAAGTAGAAATGCTGAAAGTAAAAGTTACACCAGAAGTGAAGAATCCACTTACTGGGCTTAACAGTACATTGGACATTGTAGAGGAAAGAAATTGTAATCTTGGAAACAGGTCTAAAGAAACTACAAGAGGAAACACAAAAGGGAAAAATAGTGGGGAAAAGAGCACATAAGATCTATGGAGCAATATCAAACAGACTAAAGTGTATGTTATTGGAGTACTAGAAGCAGAGAAGAAAAGAGAAAATGGGAACAGAAGACATATATAAGGAGATAACGGTCAGGAGTTTTCCAAAATTTATTAAACACATCAACCTCAAGCAGCATAAATAAGAAATCAGTGAACCTCAAGCAAGAGGGTTTTTTTTTTTGTTTTAACAACAATAGCAGCAATACCTAGGCATATCATAATCAAACAGCTAAAAACCAAAGGTAAAAATAAACTTCAAAGCAGTCAGAGAAAATTACAAGTTACAACCAGAAGACCAATGATAAAAATTAAGGCTGACTTCTCATCAGAAACAATGGAGAACAACAGACAACAGAATGACATCTTTAAAGTACTGAAAGCAAAAACTACCTAGAATTCTATAATCCACAAGAATATCCTTCAGAAATTATAATAAAATGAGGGTATGTTCAAAGAAACAAAAGCTAAGAGAATTCATGGCAAGCATCAGCAGTATAAGAAATCCCAAAGGTCAGAGGCAAATGATACTGGATATAAGATACAAGGTATCTTGTAGATACCTTCATCTATAAGCAGATATTAAAGGCACCCAAAAAGTAAATACCTGGGTAAAGATAAAAGACACTTAATATTTTTAAATTTCTTAAAATACTATTGAATTTTTGAAGCAATATAATAATAATGTCTTATTAGTTTAAAAGCTATCCTCATTCAGCATGTATGCTGGTTTCCCTATATAAACTATATCCCAGAGTAACCAAATAATTGATAAGGGGAAGTTTATCTTTATAGAAGTATACCAGTTAATACATAAAGAAAGAAAGGTAGAATTAAAATAATAATAGTTTGCAACCTCTAATAAATTTTTAGGCAAATATGATCATTGACTTCTAAGAACCAAAAAGGGAAAACCAGGCATTCTATGATTTGATGCACATACACTCATGACCACCCAGGGAAGTATTCTTGCCAAAAATAATTCAATGCCAATCTATCTATCTTCCATAGTTGAAAGGTTATAGATGTAAGAAAATACAAAGGCCATAACATTCTCCCTTAAAATTGTATGTAAGTATTTGTAGCCACTTACTAAAAACATTCTTAATCAGATTTTTTAAAAAAGAGAGAGGAAGAGATGTATTTTTCTCATTTTTATGTACTATGAGAGAATGTTGAATACCACATGTACTGAATGTCTATCATGTGCATTCAACGCATTTAGTTGAATTAAATGAAATTTCCTGAAAAATGGCAGTTATCTTCCCAGAGTCCTAAAGGCTACAGCCCAATGAAACTGTAAACAAACTACTCAATTAAATCAAAGAAAGGCCTCAAAATCCATCACACGTCCTTTAAAGTACTGTGAGCACTCTCATATATTTACCAAAAACTGGAATTTAAAAGTAATTGGCTAAGCAGTGACTTGACTGAGAATATATCATTCCTGGTGATTTTTTCTGTTCACACAGCTTACTCTTACATTTCAATTTTCTACTATAACTGAAAAAATGAGATCAAGTTTTCTAAGAAAAATCAAACAAAATAAAATGCATTCCACTAATACCTGAGCTATAGAAACATAAAATTCTTTCAAAGAGAAGCTCACAACAGCTGCAACATCTTTAACCATACTGGTTGATCAGCTCCAATTCACCCACCATAACTAATTTAATCTGAGAGTAATTAGTACTGTTGATTACTATGTGGTGCCAGATATCCCAAGGCTCCACCTTCATCCTAATTAATCTTGAAAATTTTCCAAGCATTCCTCTACCCTTCCTGTCTCTGTTCCTTGCATTAGCACACACATAGGGTTCTGCTCAGAGCAACAGGAATAGCATCACTAGGTCTTGCACACAGTTGTCACTCAGCGAATGTTTGTTTATTTGAATCACTGCTCCTTCATCATGGTCATTCTTATGAAAATGGAAAACCAAGAGCCAAAATTTAGGCTTGGGTCACTTTAAGAGGCATTATGCTTTGAGGCTATGGCAACTCATGTGTTCAAATGGTTATTAAAAAGTGATCATCAGAAAACCCAAAGAATGGTGATGTGGGTAATTTGGTGAAAGTACCCTGCATTTGGACCCTAAAAAAGACTGATAGTACCATTAAGAATAGATCCATATGGCACTGATCTAAATTAAATCAGTGGAATTTTAACAGAACTGGGCAGTGGTACAAGGTTAAGCCAAAAGAGTAAAACACTGAATAATCTCAAATACGTTATATGAATATAGTTTACATTGAAATATTTGTGAAGTAACTAAATACATTTGACAAATGATGGGACAAATATCTTCAACAAAGATAGATGCACAGCCTTTGTATCCTGTGGTCCTTGCCCTTTTAAAAAATCCTATAACCTCATAAATCCAGCATTACTTCTTCATTCTAAGCAATCCCTTAAAAACACAGTGGGCTTTGTCCAGGAGCCACCACTGCAAAAAAGTGGTTTAGAGTTCTCATTAGACTGGTGATGGTAAAGTGTAGGAGGTGGAGAAAAATACCAAGATTGGGTCCAAAAATAAGAAATAAGGACAACATATCCAATTTGGAAAATTACCTCACTACTAACTGTGTTGAGTTCTGTAGCTCTTATTCACACTTCCTAATGGAAGGTGCATACCACTGCTCTGGGGAACCAAGCTTTCTATTTGAGAAACAAGATTCTTGTAACTCAGCAACTTAATAATTCTTCTTGAACAAGGAGAAAAAAGTAATGGTTGAGGATTGGGCTTCTTTGGCATTTTTCATCTGCAAATCAAACTGGAAAGCATCTAAATGTCCAACACTATGATAATGGTTAGATAAGTGTGGTACAATATGTGCTAGGATCCATGATGGGGTCTTACAGGATCATCATATATTTCATAAACAAAATATATTTTCTCAACTACTGAGGATTTAAACTGCTTGAGGAGACTTTCAGTTAAACATGAAAGACTGGACACACACATTACTTCTGCTTGCTTCTAAAACTATACTAAAAGCCTGTCGATAAAGGATAAAGGGCAGAGCAGGGACAATAGTAGACAATGATCCGATAAATTCAGGAAGTGGAAAACAGATGGAAAAGTCAAAATTGACTTGGCAAAACTGAAGGAACCTAAAACCCAAGTTCCTGTGGAGGATAATCAATGAGAAAACACTGATCCTCCCCCAACCCTCCATTGAACTCGGCTCAGAAATCAGCAGTCTCAGCTATAGTGGAGGAGAGGTAGGGGCTAAAAGTGGGTTGAAAAATCTGTATGAAGAACAATTACAGTATAGGTCTTTCCTTCTCTTTGAGCACTCAGGCAACAACCGTTAACAGTCCCCCAAAGAAGTAGGAGAGTTAGTCTCTGGAGCATTGAAACAGAGAGATTCATGACTTTAAAATGTGGGCATGGCAGAGGGTTGTGATGATGATACCTCAGATTAAAAATGGAAGGTAAGTCTGCACAGTGAGCCAAAGGACTCTCAGCTCTCTTCTCCAGTTTCATGTCCAACAGTGCCAACAACCAGGCTTACATAAGTATTCCACATACCAGGCTCTAGGACGTTTCTGTGGGAAAACTGAATGTTCCCTAAGAATAGATGTATAGACTCAGGCATTTGGGGGTCCGACAATGAAGATCCAGCTTAGCCCCCTGATTAACAGAGTTAAGTCCACCAGTTGACAGGCCTCACCCAACTGCACATAAGTTCCAGTCAGCATAGTTGCAAACCCTAGAGATTTAAGTAAAGCCTTCCTTCTGAAATAGACATATTGAACAATCAAACAGGAAAATGTAACTTGGAGAAAATAGAAACAATGCAGGAAACAAAAGAAAATTGTAAAACAAAATTAAGAACCTCAAAGAAATGAAGAGATAGTTTGTCCATGAAATAACAAAAGAAACAATCAGAAAATAAGAAAAACTATAAGGAATTAAAATCTAACAGCCAAAACTGCCTAATGAAATGTCAGAATCTTGTCTGAACCATATATTAGATTTCTATGTAGATTCCATTTGAACAGAAAATAGGCCCACTAATGCAACTAAATTTTTAATATTTTGCTCAGTGTATTATTTTCAACCATTTTAAAGTCATACCCAATAAAGTTTTTAACATAAACAAATGCCTATGATACAATATGAAGTAAGAAAAGCAAAAAAAATATATTAAGTATTACAGGTATATTTGCCCCTATTCATGTGTGCATATTGCTGTATGTATCTGATCCTCTCCTTAGAGGTCCAGCATTTCTACTTCTCATTGTCTCCATTCTCCATCAAATTTAACCTGTCTCCAGAGCAGGTAAGATTTTGCTACCTCACTATGGAAGTGTAAATTTCCAAATCAATAAATATATGGGGAAAATTTACTTCCCTCTGATAATCTGAAGGTAATTTAAAAGTATAAAAGTGTCAAGATGGAGCAATAATTTGGCAGCATGAGAGGGATCTCTGAAAAACTTCCCTGGAGATTGCAACTAATAAAACATCTATAACTCAACTAAGGACACCCTACACAACGCATAATCACAGCTACGAAGTCTGCTCTTCACATTAAAGTACTTGTAGGTGGACAGAGGGTTAAATGAAGGAGAAATAAAAGGGGAACGGCAGAGATGTGGGCCATGTGCGGTCCTCACTTGGAACTCTACTGCTGGGGGAGGGAGGAGGAGGAAGGTGGAGGATGAGTGTTCAGGACCTCACTCAGTTTGTGGAACATAGCAGAGGAGGCCCAGAAGTTAGGGGCATGAGACCCCACAACCAGACCTCACTTTGGCCCCTAGGATGTGAAGACCAGGAGGGCAAAAAGCAGTGATCTAACTTCATTCTAGTTCCAAGAAGAGGGGGAACTAGGGAGGTGGTGAGGAGCCGCAGTGACAATGCTCTGCCTGGGAAGGAGAAAGAAAGAGTGGGCCGCATGTGTGATTCTCCACTCACAACCGACACAGTCTGAGAGGCCAACATACAGGACTGATCTCAAGGATCAGGGCAGAATCCTCAGGGCAAATTGAGAAGAGAAAGGTGAAAGCCCGTACACTACTGGCAAAACCCTGGAGCCCCAGACAGAAAACAAAGGTGCAAACCTTGGTCACCTACCCTTCAAACTGCAGTCCCACTTCTCTCTAGCCTGGGAGAAAGAAAAAGAGAGGAGGTTGTGGATGCGCTTATCAGTCCATAATCAACCCGGTCTGAGAGACCAGTGTACAGGACAAGACTCAGGGTAGACTCCTTGGTGCAAACCGAAAACAGAAAGGTGTAATTACACCCAAACTTACTATGCAACCTCACAGCCCCAGGAAGAAAATAAAGACCTGAATTCCTCTCCTCTGCCCACCCAGTATCAGCAGTGAACACCAAAGACACTGCAGCAGCAAATATCAGGTTAAAGAGCAGAATATCCACAGAGAGGCTGCCAAAATAAGAAACCAGCGAAAGGGAGCTCAAAATAAATCCAAACAACAAACAATCAAAGTAAAAGAGGTGGGGACAGACTCATCAGAAACAGAGCTGAAAGCAATAATTATAAAAATGTTCAGGGAACTTAATGACAATTTCAACAGAGAGATAGCAAGCTTAAAGGAAGACATACAAACCATCACAAGGGACCAGGCAGAGATAAAGTTTACATTAACTAAAATAAAAAATGAAATAAAAGTCACCAAACTAGATAAAGTAAAAGTGCAAAGCAGTAATTTGCAAGAAAATCCAGCAGAAAATACCCTATCAGAACAACAAATAGAAAAAAGATCCAAAAAATTTAGAATGGTTTGAGATTCCTCTGAGGCAACATTAAGCATGAAAACATTCACATCGTAGGTCTACCGGAAGGTGCAGAGGAAAAGCAAAATATCGAGAACTTATTTGAAGAAATAATGACTGAAAATTTTCTTAACCTGCTGAAGGAAATAGACATACAAGTCCAGAAAGCACAGAGAGTCCCAAATAAGATGATCCCAAACAGAAGACACATCATAATTTAAATGACCAAAGTTAAAGAAAAAGAAAATTCTAAAAAGAAGAGAAATGCAAGTAGTAACTTATAAAGGGACACCCATTCAACTCTTAGCTGATTTCTCATCAGAAGCTTTGCAGGCCAGAAGGAAATGGCAGAAAATATTCAATGTGATGAAAACCAAGAACCTACAACCAAGAACAATGTGTCCAGCAAGGCTAGCATTCAAAATTGAAGGACAGATAAAGACCCTTCTCAGACAACAAAAAGCTAAAGGAGTTCACCACCACCAAAATAGTACTATTAATACAAATAATGCTAGAGGGACTTTTTTTAAGATGGGAGAAGGAATGAAAGAGTGGATAAAATAAGGGAAAGGGATTGAAAAATTTAGTCTGGTTATTACAAGGCAATAATCATGGAGATATAGAGTATAACATGGCAATATAGTCAATAAGGCTGCAGTAACTCTGTGTGGTGTCAGATGGGTACTAGATTTGCTGGGATGATGGGAGGAGGGCTGGAGGGGTAGGTGAAAAGGGGGAAGAAATCAAGAAGTAGAAATTCATAGTTACAGAATACTGACAAGGATGTAAAATGCAGCATAGGGCATATAGTCAACAACATTGTAATACCTATGTATGGTGTTAGAGGGGAACCAGATGTATCTGAATGAGGATTTAGTAAGTTATATAAATGACTCATCACTGTGCTGTATACCTGAAACCATTATCATATTGTATGTAAATTGCAATTGAAAAATAGAAAGTCTCAGAAAAAAATAAAAGTATAATTTTACTAACAAATAATATAAATCAAATAAGGCATAAAAAGGAGAAACTTCAGAAATAAGCTCCTGAGTAGGATAGTTTTATCTCCTAGGAACGCTCCTTTAGGACTTACTCATGTCTATCCCTCCTGCTTTATAGACAATTGTTGTAAGTTTGGTGATCTAATTTTCAAGTTCTTAACAGCAACTAACAAACCAAAACAGATCAGAACCTAAGGCTTCAAGAAAAAAAACAGCACTCAGTTTCTAAAGGTAGGGGAGTAAGAAACACATTTTAAAAACTTTTCACCCAAGCTTAAAAATATTTCTAAACAACGCCAATAAGGAAATGGATGAATCAACCATGACACATCCACACATTGAATATTATGCAACCATAAAAACAGAATGAGAAAGAGGTCTGTGTAATATGGAGTAATCTTCAGGATGTAGTAAGTGTAAAAAGCAAGTTGTGGAACAGAGTATAGAGTATGCTACTCTTTTTGAATGAAAAACAGAAAAGAAATCAGGTAGAAGGAATAAAGATGGAGGTAAGACCTGTCTGAATATACATCTTCAAATAATTTTGATTTTTGACTCATAAATATTCTCTATAATTCAAAAATAAAATTAACAAAAAAGGGAAAGAAATTAAATGCTCAATTTAAAACAAATGAAGCAAATATATATATTTGGTATGTATTAATATATAAAATTCGATAGGTATTTATACCAAATTTTTAACCTAATCACACAGAAGACAAAATTATTTCAAGTCATTTTTAAGCTTAAATATACTGCTATCTACTCTTAGTTAAACAAAAAGAACTGCAAAGAAATCTCAATCTTCACTTAGCTTTTTACCATAGTAATATTGGTGCATTGTTTTAAATACTGTAGAGCAAAGCAAATAAGTAAATTTATTAATGGATTAGGAACCAAGATTGTTAGTGTAAGAAAGAAGAGATACATTTATAAAATCAGAGAAGGTAAGAAATACACTATAATGTTAAATTTGAATTAGAAAAATCATTATGAACTCATGATTTAAAAAAATATATTTCTTAATTCATTGAATTCTTTGAAAGAGTCTAGAAGCAACAAAATTCTAGCAGCAATTAGTACACTTAGCAATAGATCTTGACTTCTAAATACCAGTACCTGGTAAAAGGTATACCAGAGTTTCTCAAACCAGAAGAAGGCTTGATTCCAAGTCTGGGACAGGGAAAATACATGAGCGCATATCTTGTTTTGCCACAAAGCAAGAAAGCACTCACTAAAAGGGTGATGAGGTCATAGCAATAAGACACAGCAACCAGCTTTAGGGTTTCCACTGGTCAAACATCAAAAAAAGTATAAAAAAAGAGTAATGACTATAGTGAGTTGTTAAATATTGAATATGAAAGTCCATATATAATGTTCAAAGAAAGCAAAAGAAAACCATTTTTACACCATTGGAAATGACTATTTCTTCAACTCCTTATTCTGAAAATTGGAAATTAAAAAGAAAGAACTAAGTATTTCACTTAGAAAGAATGGTAATTAATAGAAAGAATGGTAATTAATCCCCAGGTGATAAAGAAAAACTCCACAAAACAATGTTAACTAGTAAATATAAAACAAAAGATGGAATTTTTTAAATCACCATTTGCAACTCTTGATAACATATTTGATTCAGAAAATGACAATCAATTGATATTAAAACCATTAATTAAAAGATTGCTAGGGAAGGGACGGTGCCACATATCACTGCAGATTATTTGCTAATTGCAAATAGAAAGCTGGATCTTTACAATGGAGAGCTCTAATGGTCACACCTAAAGCAAAGGACTTAGCATTACTAACAGTATGACAACCCTCCATTCTGTGCCTCCTGGTATTATGTGGCATGAAGTACACAACATCACTTATAAAGTTTTCTGGCCACCAAAATGTTTTATTTATAGTTGAATTTCATCAATCTGTGTCAGATATTACTTCTGCACCACTTGAGATCCTCTCAACTTCAGATGCTTTCAAGGCCTTTTGTTCAACCATCCTTGAAGAGACCAAGTCTGATTGGGCTCCAGTGGACTTCACATGGTTGGCACGTCACAGCGCAGCTTCTCATTCTAGGGCTTCCAGTAGACAGAGCTGTGAAAGTCCGCAGGTCAGCTGAGGGCTTGCTCACAAAACTGCAAGGAAGAAGGGATTAAAACTCCATAGGCTGGATATGAATGTTGCATCAGTGGAATATGAAAACCAATAGATGAATTCTTTCAAGTTTCTCCTTCAGACAGAATATCCTAAGAAACAGTCATGTACATGCTCTCTCAAATAATCCCACAAGATAGAGTAATCATCATGCTTAATACAAGATAGTGGGCAGTTTCTAACTCATCTTCATACTGACTCATCTCCCTGCCTTATGTCCCATGTATGCACCCATTGCTGTTCCATGAGGCTGCACTCCCTAATAAATGGTCGCATATAAGCCTTTCCCACAGGCTCTGAATTCTGAGAAATGTAGGTTAAGAACAACCTTATGAGGAAATAATAAAAAAAAACCCAGAACGTGGGACGTTCTGACAATAGGTCTGTAGTGTTCAAAAAGTAGGAGGAGAGGAGGCATTTTACACTAGAAAAGACTGAACAATCAGAGCAACCAAATACAATCTATGAGCCATGATTGGATCCAGTTGAACAAAAAGAGCAACAAAAGATAAATGGGGGATAACTAGGAAAATTTTAATATGGACTAGATATTAGATCATACTTGGAAACTACTAATTTTCTTAGGTGTGATTATGTCTTAACAGTTAGAGGAATGTCTTTATTCTTAGGAGTTACATGCTGAATATTAAAGGATGGTGTGTGATACTGTCTGCAACCAACTTCCAAATATTTCCACATATATACATATTTTTATATTAAGAAAAAAGGTAATATTAATAATTGCTGAATACGACATGTTAGTAATTGTTGACTTCAGGTGGTGGGTATGGTATACTTATATGATGCTCACTGAATTGGTTTTACAAGATTATTTTTATGTTTGAAATTTTTCATTAAAATTTTTGAGGCATATGTACTCAACTCCATATTCCTCCACAATTAAAGTAGCTATTCCAAACTGCTCATTCCTCAAAGGACAATCTTGCTATTGAATTCAGTAAACCATCGACCATACATAACAGTGAAAGACAGTGAGAAGATCTTTTACAAGGAAAGATAAGAAAAGATTGTGCCCAGCCAATATGTTGGAACAAGATAACTGGGAAAGGAGGGAAACTGGAGAGGGGGGAAGCAAGGGGAGAGGAAGAAAGCATAACATCCTAAAATATCTCTTAGAAGGAGATCCTAAAATTTTTTTTCTAATTATCTCCACATTCAAAAAATAAAAATTTTACTTAATCTGAGAAGCTTGAAGAATCCTTGCTAACAGATATCACCCCAATAAGTCTAACAATAAAAATGAATTTAAAAAAAACCAGAAAAAAAAAGAAGATTTCAATTTGTTTAACTGCAGTTAAGTTGACTAGAATTTTCTAGAACAAAAAAATTACATTTGAGCATCTTTAGAAACAAGCTGTAAGTATGGTGCCACATAGCATATTTAAGGCCAAATGGCAGTTCAAACTAAATCTGACTCAATTTCCTGGAAAAATGGCACCATCTGCTGTCTGGGCAAAGGCAAAATTCATAAACGTAGATTTCTGTCTCGTCAGTGAAGGAAATCAGTTCTATACTGCAAATTTTCGGGGCTCTTATCTGATTGGAAGAGGTCAAGATGCTTTCTATGAATGTTTATCCCTTGGGCAGAGGAGAGTGATAACCTCTTTCATTTTATTTTCTTAAAATTCCATATAAATTTCTTACAAGGCTGCTTCTTGTTTTAAGTGGGGAATGGTAATGTTGACCAAGCTATCAAGGGTAATATGGCCAAAGTAGACCACCACCGTTTTATCATCCCATTCCTCTATCCTCAACTCCAATCATTTATTGACTAAGATTCTAATTTATTTCTGCTCTCAATTTGCTTTTCTTTTGTATAAACATCCAATAATTTGGTAATAAATTCAATAGAATGATATACTCATTATGTCCCCAAAGAGGAGGTAACCAAGATTACCAATCGTCAAGAAGCCTCAATGCAGCCACAGATTTTAGAGGACTGAGCCCAGAATAAACACTATGAACAAAGGCAGATTTAGGCTCAAATTATTTAAATTCCTCTCTCATTTCTTAATCTGCTGGGCTGAACTAAATCAGGAAGTTTAAGCAGTCTCTTCTTTTGTATTTTATTTATTTATTTATTTTACTTCCTTTCTCTTAAAACCTAGATCGGTTCCCACCTATTCTTATTTTTTATTCTTTGTATATTCTATGAATCATTTCAGTAAATTCTCTCAACAATCAAGTAATGTAGGTATTATTACCCTGATTTTATGGATAAGAAAACTGAAGCAGAGAAAATTTATATAAATTACCCATAAATACAGCTAATAATATTAGAGGTAGATTTCAAACCCAGAAAGCCTAACTAACTTCTTAGCATGTACTCTCACAAAGATTAAAGGTAAGAAAAAAAAATGCTTATTTAACTTCATTTTTATTATTTCCAAACCTCTTTATTAGTTAGTATAGAGTCAAATTTCCATTTGGTAATTGTATTTCTTCTACCTGAAGAACTTCATATCGTATTTCGTTTTAATGTAGGAATCCTAGCAATTAATCCTCTCGTATTTTTTCCCAATAAGATATTTTTAAATTCATTTTTGAAAACTATTTTCACTAAGCATCACATTCTAAATTGACAGTTTTTCTTTTAGCACCTTTAACGATGCTATTATCTTGTAATCTGCATAGTTTCTGACTAAAGGTCCATGGTAACTTTGTTAAGCTTAAAATACATCTAACATACAATATTATATTAGTTTCAGGTGTACGCAATAGTTATTCAATATTTATATACCTAAAGAAGACATCACTCTGATTAAGTCCAGCAACCATCTGATACCATACTACGTTATCACAATATTATTGACTATATTCCCTTTGCTGTACATTACATCCCCATAATTGATTTGTTTTATGCCTAGAAATTTAAACCTCTTATTTCTCTCCATGTCCCTCATTTTTAATTTTTTAAAATTTATTTTTATTGTTAAACTTATTGTTAGCAAGAATTACATAGGTTCCAGGTGTACAATTCTATAGTGCATTGTCAACTTGTTTTTTTAATAAGATCACCACCTAGTGTGAGTTCTCTTTCCATCACCATATATTTAGCTTCTCCTCCCTCCTCTCCCACCCCCTCCCCCTTCTACTTTTCCCTCCCCACTTGTCCCCAAATAAACATTAAACTATTGATTGTGTCCATGGGTTATTTGTTTGTTCATTTTTTTCTTTGTTGCATTCAATTTTATATTCTGCATATGAGTGAAGTTATAGTTTTTTGTTTTTTCTGTCTGACTTATTTCACTTAGCATGAGGATCTCCAGGTCCATCCATTTTGTTGCAAATGGCGATATTTCATGTTTTCTTACAGCTGAGTAATATTCCATTGTGTGTATGTACCACAGCTTCTTTATCCAGTCATCTGTCGCAGGGCACTTTGGTTGTTTCCATGTTTTGGCCACTGGGAACAGCACTGCCATGAACATTGGGGTACATAAGTCTTTGCGGACTAAGGTTTTCAAGTATTTTGGGTAGATCCCCAGAAGGAGGATTGCGGGGTCATATGGTAACTCCATTTCCAATTTTCTGAGGAACCTCCATACTGTCTTCCAGAGTGGTTGTACCAGTTAGCACTCCCACCAGCCATGTGTGAGAGTTCCTTTTCCTCCACATCCTCTCCAGCACTTGTTATTCCTTGTCTTGTTGATAACAGCCATTCTCACAGGTGTGAGGTGGTATCTCATTGTGGTTTTGATTTGCATTTCCCTGATAGCTAATGTGTCTGCTGGCCATTTGTATTTCTTCATGGGAGAAATGTCTGTTTAGTTCTTCTGCCCACTTTTTAATTACGTTGTTTGTTTTTTTGTTGATAAGTTATATTAGTTCTTCACATATTTTAGATATTAGAGCCTTGTCTGATGCGTTGTTTGCAAATATTTTATCCCATTCAGTTGGCTCTTGGCTTTGTTGATGGTTTCTTTTGCTGTGCAGAAGCTTTTTAGTTTGATATAGTCCCATTCATTTGTTTTTGCTTTTACTTCCCTTGCCTTTGAGGTCAGGGTCATAAAGTCCTCCTTGAGCCCTAGGTCTATAAGTTTAGTACTGATGTTTTCTTCTATACAGTTTATTGTTGCAGCATACGTTTTTCCAGTTTTTCCAGCACCACCTACTAAAGAGGCTGTCTTTTCCCCATTGCATATTTATTGCTCCTTTATCAAAAATTATTTGTCCATAAATTTGTGGATATATTTCTGGGTTTCCAGTTCTGTTCCATTGGTCTATATTTCTGTTTTTCTGCCAATACCAAGCTGTTTTGACTGTCAATGCTTTGTAATATAAATTGAAGTCAGAGAGTGTAATACCACCAGCCTTATTCTTTTTATATATTATTGCTTTGGCAATTCGAGGTCTTTTATGGGTCCTTGTAAATCTGATAATTCTTTTATCTATTTCATGAAACTATGATTGTGGAATTTTGATGGATATTGCATTAAATCTGTAGATTGCTTTGGGCAGAATGGCCATTTTAACAATGTTAAGTCTTCCTATCCATGAAGAGGGGATATTTTTCCATTTCTTAATGTCTACTTCAATTTCTTTCAAAAGTGTCTTATAGTTTTCCATGTATAAAAGTCTGTCACTTTCTTTGCTAAGTTAATTCCCAGATATTTCATTCTTTTTGTTGTGATAGCAAAAGGAATTGACTCCCTTATTTCTTTTTCTGAGGATTCATTGTTTGTATATAGGAATGCTGTGAATTTTTGTAAATTGATTTTGTATCCTGCGACTTCACTTTATTTATTTATTGTTTTTAATAGTTTCCTGGTGGAATCTTTGAAATTTTCTATATAGAGGATCATGTCATCTGCAATTAGTGACAATCTGACCTCTTCTTTCCCAATTTGGATACCTTTTATTCCTTTCTCTTGCCTGATTGCTGTGGCTAGAACTTTCAGTACTATATTAAATATCAGTGGTGACAGGGGGCATCCTTGTCTTGTTCCTGATTTTAGGGAATAGCCTTCAGGTTTACCCCATTCAGTATGATGTTAGCTGAAGGTTTGTCATATATGGCCTTTATTATGTTGAGATCATTTCCTTCTATGTCTATTTTATTTAGTGTTTGATCATAAATGAATGTTGTATCTTGTCAAGAGCCTTTTCTGTGTCAATTATGACCATATGGTCTTTATCTTTTATTTTGTTTATGTGATGTATCACATTGATTTATTTTGGTATGTTGAACCATCCTTGTGCTCCCAGGATGAAACCCACTTGATCACAATGTATAATCTTTTTGATGCATGGTTGTATTCTATTTGCTAATATTTTGTTTAGGATTTTTACATCTGTGTTCATCAGAGATATTGATCTATAGTTTTCTTTTTTTTTGTGTTGTCTTTATCAGGCTTTGGTATTAGGGTAATGTTGGCTTCATAGAATGAGTTAGGAAGTATTGACTCTCTTCAATTTTTTGGAAGAGTCTGAGGAGGATAGGCATTAATTCTTCTTTGAATGCTTGGTAGAACTTGTTGGTGAAATCATCTGGTCCAGGGATTTTGCCTTAGGGAGCTTATGGAAGTCATTTCAATCTCTTTGCTATTGATTGGTCTATTTAGATTATCCAGTTCTTTTTGGTTCAGTCTAGGTAGGCTATAAGTTTCTAGGAACTTGTCCATTTCTTCTAGGTTGTTAAATTTAGTAGCACAAAGCTCTTCATAATATTTTCTTATAATTCTTTGTATTTCTGTGGTATCAGTGGTAATGTCTCCTCTTTCATTTCTAATTTTGGACATCTGTGTCCTTTCCTTTTATCCTTTGATTAGCCTAGCCAGGGATTTGTCAATTTTGTTGACTTTCTCAAAGAACCAGCTCTTTGTAATATTCATTTTTTTCTATTGTCTTTCTGTTCTCTAATTAGTTTAGCTCTGCTTTAAATTTTATTATTCCTTTTCTTCTGCTGACTTTGGGTTTTGTCTGCTCCTCTTTTTCTAGTTCTTTAAGATGGGATGCTAGGGTGTTTACTTGTGGTTTTTCTTGTTTAAGATAGGCATGTAATGATATAAATTTCCCTCTTATTACCATTTTCACTGTGTCCCAATAATTCTGATACATTGTATTTTCATTGTCATTAGTTTCTATATATTTTTAACCCCTTCTTTTATTTGTTCTTTTATCCCATCATTTTTAAATAAGATGTTGTTTAATCTCCATGTATATGTGGTTCTTTCTGCTTTCCTTTTACAGTTGATCTCCAATTTCAAAGCTTTGTGGTCTGAGAATACACTTGGTATGATTTTGATCTTCTTGAATTTGCTGAGGCTACTTTTATGTCCCAGCATATGGTCTATCCTTGAGAATGTTCCATGTGTACTAGAAAAGAAGGTATAGTCTCTTTTTGCTGGATGAAGTGTCCTGTAAATGTCAATTATGTCCAATTGCTGAAATGTGTTGTTTAGAGCTGATATTTCCTTATTTATTTTCTGTTTGGATGATCTGTCCATGGCTGTTAGAGGTGTGTTTAAGTCTCCCACAATGATTGTTCTTTTGTCAGTTTCTCCTTTCAAATTTGTTAGTAGTTGCTTGTATATTTTGGTGCTTCCTGGTTGGGAGCATATATCTTAATTAGTGTCAAATCTTCTTGTTGTTGTATTGTGCCATTCATTATTATGTCATGTCCATTTTTGTCTCTTGCTATCTTTTTTAACCTGAAGTTTATTTCCTCAGATATCAGTATGGCAACTCCTGCTTTTCTCTGGTTACCACTTACTTGGAGTATTGTTTCCCATCCTTTCACTCTGAGTCTGTGTTTGTTCTTATGCCTGAGGTATGTCTCTTGGAGACAGCATATGGATGGGTTTTGTTTATTAATCCAGTCTGCTACTCTGTGTCTTTTTATTGGTGAATTCAGTCCATTAACATTTAGAGTAATGATCGATATGTGAGGATTTCCTGTGGCAATTTTATTTTTGGTTTTATTTTATTTTTGTTTCTTTCTTGTTGCCCCAGCTCTACTCCATTTGTCCTGATGTTTTGTTTCAAGTCAAAGAGTCTCCTTCAGTATTTCTTGAAGTGCCAGCCTTGTGCTGGCAAATTCCCTCAGCTTCTGTGTGTCTGAGGTTCACTTTCATATCGGAAAGATAATTTTGCTGGATAATTTCTTCTTGGCTGGAAGTTTCTCTCCTTTGAAGTTTTGAATATTGGATTCCATGCCCTCCTGACTTGTGGAGTTTCTGCTGAGAAATCTGATGCCAGCCTGATGGGTTTTCCCCTAAAGGTTATAATTCTTTTTTCCCTGGCTGCATTGAGAATTGTCTCTTTGTCTTTAGTTTTTGACATCTTTAGCACCATGTGTCCTGGAGAAGATCTGCTAGAGTCCAAGTATCTAGGGGGCCTGTTTTTTTTTTTTTAATTTGGGGTTCCAGATCTTTCCATAGGTTTGGAAAGTTCTCATCTACTATTTGTTTATGTTCTCTGTAGAGTGCTCTGCTTCTTCTAATCCTACTATCCTGATTTTTTTGTCTCATGGAGTCAGATAGTTCTTGAAGAGTTCTTTCCATCCTTTTGGTTCTATATTCCCTCTCTTCCTTTTTTTGAGATGTTTCCATTTTCTGATCTTCAATATCACTAATTCTTTCCTCCATCTGGTTGACTCTGTTTCCTATGGCAGTTATTTCATTTCTCACTTCTTTTCTTGTATTATTTATCTCTTGAATTTCCATCTCGATCTTCCTTATGTTTTGAATTTATTTGTCAGATTGTTTCTTTCATTCACAGATTTCCTTTCTTTTGTCATTCACCTCAGCTATGGTGTTCTGCCATTATGTTTTCATTTCTCTCAGAGGTGTTAGAACAGCTACTTTAAATTCTCTATCACTTAATTCAGAAAAAATTTGGTCTATGAAACTGTCTTCTGGATATATTTCATGTTCTTTCTGAGTAACTTTGGTTTTTAAGGAATTCATAATGTCTGCTGGGTTCTCCCTCTTTGGCATGAGGGCATTATGTTCAGCAGAGCCCAGGAGCCCCAATTAGTATTTTTGTGGTGTCTTACTGTAGGGTGGACACTAGGTAGCCCTGGGGGCCAAGTTTTGGGAGAGAGGGGAGTTGTATAAGGTCTTATCTCTTGTCTCCAGCTGCATTTGTAGGCAGTGCACATCTATCCGGGGTCTCTCCCCTTCCTGCAGTTTCTTGGGGAGGCTGTAGAAGAGGGGACAGACCAAGGAAAAGCACACTGGGGCAGCTCCACCTCCTGTCCTATGCTGGGGAAGCTGGGGGATGAGGGTCGAGGCTGCTCTTGCTGGCTGGGGTGAATACTATCAAATCTGCCCTTCTTCTTGGGCCTACTCCAGCAACCAGCCCTTTGGGGAGGAGTCTGCAGGCCCGCCCCATGTGTAGCACCAGGCGCATGTGCACCACAAGTCCAAAGCCATGGGCCTGATAACATGGGTCTCACGAAGGCACCCGGCTTGCCTCCACCATGGGCTAGGAACAGGAACTGTGGCCCTGCGTAGGAGCCATGTGCACCTGTGCTGTGGGTTGCAGGGTGCTGGGAGATGAGGTGCTGTTTCTGGGGCCCCACCTCAGCCTGTGGTTGTTTGGAGTCTTCGCTCAGCCCTCTTGCTACTCAAAGGAGTTTCAGAGGCTGGCCCCCAAACTCTGTCCCTAACACGGTGCTCTAAGGTCCAGCTCCCCCACGGTTTTCTACCATTCTGCCTTTTTGGTTGGTTTTCACCCTTGTTGCCTCTTGGCCTCTCCACTACCATGCACTGTGCTGCTCCTGGATAGTTAGCAGCAATGGAGTCCTGTTGCGACCCATTTCAGCTCCCTCCCCTCTCTCCTGCTCACCCCCTTCTCTCCAACCTTCAGGTGTTTCTTTGCGATGTGTGGATTTCTCAGCTGTTGTTGTGTCACTCAGGGTCCTCTTTTTTTGGCTCCTGGACAGCCATTCAATTGTGTTTTCTGGGAGAGGGTTTTGGGACCTCCTCCCCAGTCACCATCTTGCCCTCCTCCCTCATTTTTAACTTGAAAACCTTTGTCCACAAAGACTTATGTACCCCAATGTTCATCGCAGCGCTGTTCACAGTGGCCAAAACATGGAAACAACCAAAGTGCCCTGCGACAGATGACTGGATAAAGAAGCTGTGGTACATATACACAATGGAATATTACTCAGCTGTAAGAAAAGATGAAATATTGCCATTTTCGACAAAATGGATAGACCTGGAGATCATCATGCTAAGTGAAATAATCCAGACAGAAAAAACAAAGAACTGCATGATTTCACTCATATGCGGAATATAAAACTGAAAGCAAAGAAAAAAAAGACATGAACAAACAAATAACCCATGGACACAATCAATAGGTTAATGTTTATTTGGGGATGAGTGGGTTAGGGAGGGGAGAAAGGGGAGGGGGTGAGAGAGGACGGGGGGAAGCTAAATATAAGGTGATGGAAAGAGAAGTCACATTAGGTGGTGAACTTATTATACATCAAGTTGACAATGCACTGTAGAATTGTATGCCTGAAACCTATGTAATCCTTGCTAACAGATGTCACCCCAATAAGTCTAACAATAAAAATGAATTTTAAAAAATAAATAAATAAATTACAATTGACATTCAATATTATTTTATATTAATTTCAGGTATACAGCATAGTATTTAGACATTCATATAATTTAAGAAATTATTCTCCCCTGTCTATTCTCGTACCCATCTGGCACTACACATAGCTATTAGCATATTATTGACTATATTCCCTATGTTTTACTTTATATCCTTATAAATATTTTGTAACTACTAATTTGTACTTCTTAATCCCTTCTTCTTTTTCACACTCCCCCAATCCCTCTCCCATCTGGAAACCATCAAAATGTTCTCTGTATCTATGAATTTGTTTTTATTTTGTTTATTTGTTTGTTTTGTTTTTTATATTCCACATATAAGCAAGTTTACCTTGCATCTGTCTTTCTCTGACATATTACACTTAGTGTAATAGCCCCCACATATTTTAATTGGAGCTTTTAATCCATTTCAATTGAAATTAATTGTTGGTAGTTATGTAGCTACTGCCATTTTATTATTCATAATTTTGTTCTTTTTATTTTTCCTGTCTTCTGTTTGTCCTCTAACATTCCTTGTAATACTTATTTGTTGTTGATGAACACCTTTAGCTTTTTCTTGTCTGAGAAGCTCTTTATCTGTCCTTTGATTTTGAATGATAGCCTGGCTGGGTAGAATAATCTTGGTTATAGGTCCTTGCTTTTCATCACATTGAGTATTTTCTGCCAATCCCTGCTAACTTTCTGTTGAGAAATCAGCTTCCAGTTTTACGGGAACTCCCTTATAGGTTACTAGTTGCCTTTCTCTTCTTGCTGCTTTTAGGATTTTCTTTAACTTTGCAATTTTAATTATAATATATCTTGGTGTGGGCCTGTTTGGGTTCATCTTGTTTTGAGACTCTCTGTGCTTCCTGGGCTATTATGTCTATTTCCTTTACCAGATTAAGGAAGTTTTCAGTCATTATTTCTTCAAATAGGTTCTCAATCTCTTGCTCTCTCCCTTCTCCTTCTGGTACTCCTATAATGTGAATATTGGTATGCTTGATGTTGTCCTAGAAGCCACTTAAATTATCTTTTGTTTTTCCTTTTTGCTGTTCTCATTGGATGTCTTTTGCTACTTTATCTTCTAAATCATTGATTTGATCCTCTGCTTCATTTAATTTACTGTTGATTCCCTCTAATGTATTCTTATTTTCAGTTATTGTATTCTTTATTTATGACTGGTTTTTTTTATGTTTTCTATCTCTATTTTTATGTTTCCTCATTTTTGTTGAAGTTCTTCCTGAGATCATTGAGTATCCTTATAACCAGTGCTTGAACTGTGCTCCTGGTAGATTGCTTGTGTCTGTTTTGTTTAGTTCTCTTTCTGGAGCTTTCTTCTGTTCTTTCATTTGGAACATGTTTCTTTGTCTCCCTATTTTGTCTGCTTCCCTGTGTTTGTTTCTATGTATTAGGTAGGGCTGCTATGCCTCTTGGTCTTAGTAGAGTGGCTTTATATAGTAGGTGTCCTGTGGAGCCCAGTGACACAAACTCCCTGGTCACCAGAGCCAAGTGCTCCAGGTATGTCCTTTGTGTCAGTTGTGTGTACCTTCCTGTTGTAGCTGAGTCTTGGTTGCTCTTTGCATATCAATGAGTGGGATTGACCCTCAGTCTGATTAGTTGTGAGGACTGAACTGACTATAATGAAGCATCTATTATTTAGGGGCTGACACTATAGAGCAGGATTCTCTTTAGCAGGGTTCTGGTGTCTGCCCAGACTGCCCTTGAAGGCAGCTCTCACCGGGTGCAAAGCTGGCCACCAGGCATGAAAGCCTGGGGGCTTAGGGGGTGTTCAGCTGCAGGCCAAATTCAGCTGCAGCTTGTGTCCTAGCTGGGGCCACCTGGCATCAGACACAAAACAATTCACAAATGGCCATCACCCACATTGGGTTTAGATAGGCCAATTCATGAACTAAGTGCCCAGCTTAGTTCCAAGCTTAGGGTTGCTCAGTCACAGAGGTACAGAACACAGTGAAAGCCAGATGCTATTTGTTTGGATTTTAAGAAATTTTTTTAGAAAGTTGACAGCATGAGCCAAGACAGTCTATTTGTGCAGAAAAGTCACTGGAAGCAGCTCAGATGTACCCAAAGTTGGGTGGGGTGGGGCCTTAGGGAATCACGAGGGTGGGGCATACAGTTTTAGCCAGGTTGATGGAGATGCAGAAATGCTGGTTGCCTGTATCTGCACATTGGGAGGGAGGAGGACTCAACAAAGAAAAAATGGCTTCTGCCAGCTCCTCCATCCAGGAGAAAACTGCCCTTTCAGCCTTCACCCTGAAGCCAGACAATTCATTCTTCCCCTATGTCCCTGGCACCTTTCAGGCTGCTTCCCCGGTGCTGGAGGTCAGAGCCAATGAGAACATCAATGAGTAAGTTCATGCACAGTCTCTTTAACAGAAATGCCTGGTATTCCAGCTGCCCTTTGTCTCACTCAGCCACTATTTCCTCTGGTTTTCACAGCCAGAAGTTATGGGAACTTCTCTCCTTGGCACTAGAACTCTGGGCTGGGGATCCTGATATGGGGCTAGAACCCCTTCCACCTCTAGGGGGTACCTCTGCAGCCAAGATATCCCTCCCAATTTTTAATGGTCACATGGGAGTGTGGGTCCAGTCTGTTCCATGTCTCTGCCTCAGAATTTGAACCCAGGCTTTTTTGCTGCAGAGTGTGAGATTAATGAATACATTTTATTACTAATAATTATTTAAATTTTTTAAATTATTTATTTCTTTTTCCAGTGACAGTTAACATTTAATATTATTTTTATTAGTTTCAGGTACATAGCATAGTGGTCATACATTTATATAATTTATGCAGTGGATCTCCCCAACTAGTCTAATACCCCTCTGGCACTATATCTAGTTGTTACAACATTATTGACTATATTCTTTCTGCTGTATTTTACATTCCTGTGCTTATTTTGTAACTATCAATTTTTTTGTAACTACCACAACTGTCTTTCTTAATCCCTTTACCTTTCCACCCAGCTCCTCAATCTCTCCCCTCTGGCAACCATCAGTTTGTTCTCTGTAACTATGAGTCTGTTCCTATTCATTGTTTATTCATTTATTTTGTTCTTTAAATTCCACATGTAGGTGAGATCATGTGGTATCTGTCTTTCTCAGTCTGACTTGTTTCACTTAGCATAACACACTCTAGGTCCATGCGTATTGTTGCAAATGGTAAGATTTCATTCTTTTTCATGGCCAAGTAATATTGCCTTGTCTCTATGTACCACTGCTTCTTCATCCAACCACCTATTGATAGGCACTTAGGTTGCTTCTATATCTTGGTTATTGAAAACACTGCTGCAATGCACACTGGAGTGCCTGTATCTCTTTGAATTAGTGTTTTGGATTTCTTTGGATAAATACTCAGAAGTGAAATTGCTGTTACATAAGTACTTCTATATTTAATTTTTTGAGAAACCTCAATATTGTTTGCCATATGGCTTCACCAATTTGCAATTTTACCAACAGTGTACAAATGTTCCCTTCTCCCCTTATCCTTGCCAACACTTGTTAATTTATTGAGGATAGCCACCCTGATAAGTGTGAAGTGATATCTCATTGTGGTTTTAATTTGCATTTCTCTTATGATGTTATATTGAGCATATTTTCATATGTCTATTGGCCATGTGTATGTCCTCTTGAGAGAAATGTCTGTTCAAATCCTCTGCCTATTTTTAATTGGATTGTTTGTGTTTTTGGTGTTGAGTTGAATGAGTTCTTTATAAAGGTTGGATATTAACTCCTTATTAGATGTATCATTGGCAAACATTTTCTCCCATTCAGTAGGCTGTCTTTTGGTTTTGTTGATAGTTTCTTTTTCTGTGCAGAAACTTTTTAGTTTGATGTAGTCCCATTTGTTTATTTTCATTTGCTTCCCTTGCCTGAGGAGATAGATCAGAAAAAATATCACTAAGAGCAATATCAGAGAGTTTATCTTCTAAGAATTTTATGGTTTTAGGTCTTACATTTAACTCTTTAATATATTTTGAGTTTATTCTTGTATACAGTGTAAAAAGATGGTCCCGTTTCATTTTTTTGTATGTATCTGTTAATGGTTAGAATTTATTGAGAATTTACTCTGTGCCAGATGTTACACTAAGCACAATCTAATAACAACCCTGAAAAGGAGGTATTATTATTATTAACTCCGTTGTCCAGATGAGAGAACTGGATATATTAGAATCCTTTCACTTTCTCACCTAGTCAACTATTGATTTTATTGGCTATTTTATAGTGAGATTTCTTTTGATTTTTTTAAAATTTATTTTTAAATACTTGTCTTTACATATAATAAAATTCACTTTCTTAGATCTATAATTCTATTGAAAAATGCAAATAAGCATGCATTCGCCACTATAATGAAGACACAGAATAGTTCTGCCACCTCCAAAATTTCTTTGCATTGCTCCTTTGTAATTAAACATTCCCCAACCCCAACCCCTGGCCACTGACTTGCTTTCTGGCTCTAGAATTTTGTCTTAAAACAGCCCAACATGTTTTATATCATATCCTCTTCCATATTTTAATAAGATTAAGTATTTTTATAGCCTTCCTAATATTGAACCATCCCAGAACATTTAGAATAAGCTTTATTAGTCATGGTGTATTTTCTCCCAATGTACTATTGGAATCTATTTGCTTGTATTTTTCTTAGAATTTTGAATGAACCATTATAAGTGAAGTTAGTCTATGGTTTTCGTTCTTGCTATTTTGGTCAGGTTTTTAGAGCAGTATTATGCTGGCTTAATAAAAATAATTGGGTGCTTCCTTCTTTCTCTGTGGTATGGGATAATCAAAATAACATCAGTTTCATTTTTTTTTATAAAGGTTTGTCAGATAATATGTTGACAAGTGAAAAAAAGTTTTCTGACATGGGATGTAAATATAGGTTATCTCTACGACACAGACCTTTTTAAAATTTCCATCCTTCACTTTATTTTCTTCTCACACTCCTCACTCTTCCTCTAGCCCTCCTGAGAGTCTCAACTTGCCTTTTTAGTGCTCTTCTAATTTTACCTGAAAAATGCCAGTTATAGCACACTTAATTTTCTTTTTCTTAAAGTTTAAAATTTTAAATTATGGTTGACATACAATATTATATTAGTTACAAATGTACAACATGGTAATTCAACATTTATATGCTTTACAAAGTAATCACCACTGTAAGTCTAGTAACCATCTGTCACTGCATATAGTTAGTAAAATACTATTGACATATTTAACATTCTTAGTTGCATGTGTCATATTACTGAATCAGTGTGAAAATTACAAAACTTTTCACCAAAGTAGTTATTTCAAGACAATGTTTTGGGGTGGGAGAGGTGAGAGTTCAAAAGCCTACAGAATGATTCCTAGCAAGCCCTGTCGAACTTAAAGCCATCCTCTGGTTTTGGATCATTCAGTATGATGAAAAGAAGAACTTGGGGAGCAAATATTAGACTATAAATACTTCATGCAACTTCAATTATGTTTGTAGAAGCAAAGTAAATAGAGAACAGAAATAAATCTGTGAACGGAAAGTTCAAGGATGGTAGATGAGGGAAAATTCATCGCATAAAATGTCCATTTAATTCTGCTATGTAGATCTGGCCTCAGAGAGAAATCAATACTATTTTCAGATAATGATGTTATAAAACATGAGTATTTTATTTTTGATAATTCTATAAACTATATTTCTGATGACTCAATCTAATTTTGTTGTTCCCCTTGAAAAGAAAACTCGAAAGAGGCCACTTTTAAACATTTCTTTTTACAATTCTACTCCAGCGTAATGATCAGTAAATTATAGCATTCTAAAGGTTATTTTAAACAAATTTTGAATGTAAATCTTTTTTTTTTTTGCTTGTGAGACCACACATAAGAGATCTCTTATTTATCCCCTCCTGTTTGCAATTAAAGAAAAAAAAAACTAACAATTGCACCTGACTAGGGAACTCTGTGAGAAAAAATCACATATGGAGTCATAAGTTACTTTAAAAATTGGTACATCATAGGACATGCTGAACTCTGGAACAGTGCAATCACTGTGCCAAGGGCAGCATATATTAACGAGGCCTCGACAAGGTGCTGGCCAAAATCTGCAATTCATTTGTTGACTCTTACTCCCTCTGCTGGCTCCACAGCTCAGTGACTATATCCAAAACGTGTTATCAAACCCACGATGGGCCTCAGGAAGCAGCAAAGGCTGGTACAAATGGAGAAATTGAGCCCTAGTGGGTGATAGATCTTGCTCAAACTCACAAAGTCTGTGACAGGGCCAGCGCTGTGACCACAGTCTTTCCATTATTCCACACAGCCCTCACAAGTACAAATAGTCATAGCTGCTCATATTTTAGTGCTTAGTAGTATTCCTAACCTATGAGCTGATCTATGTTTAATAAGTCAAAACATGCTTCAAAGTGCATTTATTATTAATTTATAATGGTTGACATTTTGACAAAAATAATTGAAAGGTATTTGCTTTTTTTTAAGGTTCTTCTACTCATACTAGTGATACACATAGCAAATACGTTGAGCAAAACAAGCCAGACATAAAATAGTTCATTCATAAGATTCAATTTGCATGAAGTTTCCACTCCTTGAATAGGCACATCTTTGATGACAAAAATAAAATCAGTGACTATCAAGGGCAGGAGAAAATTTAAATGGGCACAAGCAAACCTTTTGGGATGATGAAAACATTCTATATCTTGATATTGGTTATATGGCCACAGTTTTTGTCAAAACTCATTGAACTACTATTTTAAAATGAGTATACTTTTAATGGTACCTCAATAAAGTTGATTTTAAAAGACAAAAAAAATCTGTACAAATCAAATCCTGAACTTTAATCAGTTCTTTCAATATGAATGTCTGAATGCATCTTTTTAAAAAGAAAAATATATTATACATCAAGTTGACAATGCACTGTAGAATTGTATGCCTGAAACCTATGTAATCCTTGCTAACAGATGTCACCCCAATAAGTCTAACAATAAAAATGAATTTAAAAAAAAAGAAAAAGAAATATGGATAAACAGATACCCTCTTGCTTCAGTGTTTAGCCACAAACTTTGGTTTCCTTAATAGAACAGAAAACTAGATTCAAAAGGCAGAGTTAGGGAGAAGAATGATTATTTCCACATGTTCTCAGAAGAGCATGAGGTACTAAAGACGACATGCTGACAGGAGAAATAAAATTATGGTGTTAGCCTAACGCTAGATGAAAAAGTCTTCCTCATCCCAGTCTCTCATATCTGGGAAGCACTTGTTCATGTGTGAGCTGAGGGCCTGCCTGCATATGGCAGAAGCAGAAGCAAGAGTAACCAACTAAATGCACTTACTAGTCCCCATCCCCTCATCAAGGAGAGTGCTCTACGGTAGGTACTCAGCTGGTGGGTGGTACAACTTCTTTCCATACCAGATGATTTGGAAGAGTCACTCTCTCTGTTGCAATGCACTTACATTGCAGAGTGGCCAGGTTTTGTCTGCCACTCTTCATAAGCATCCTACCATGATTATTACTATATGGCACCAGGTCTTATGTGTGTGAATTAGACATTAGATGAAAAAAACAACAAAAATAAAACAGTCTGGATTCTGTTGTCAAATTGGGGGCTGAACCAAAAATTAAACTATAACTAAGCTAGAAATGGGCTAAACAAGTGTTTCTGCTATGTCTATTGCCCTAAGGAAAGGATATTTTATGTTTTACAAATTTATTTGACCCTTACATCATTGGTGTTTCGAGGAAGCCAACTGGGAGACATTACTTTGGGCATAGGACAATCCAGAGAATGTTAAGCCATCTGGGAAAGAGCTAAATATCGGCAGTAGCAACAGAGAGTGTAATCACAAGCTGATAAACTAATAGCCCTTATTAGGCTCTAAGCACTGCTATAAACTCTTTAACTCACTTAATCCTCATATCAACTCTACTAGGGAGGTACTATTATTTCCCCCATTTTATAGGTGAGGAGACTGAGGAAAAGAGAAATTTAGCAGCTTGACCAAGATTATATAATTAGTAGGGGTCAAAGCCAAAAAGCAAACAATAGCTATCTGACCCCATAGCTCAGACTCAATAATTACAGTGCCTCTCAGCATCACGGAGGAAAATAAAGGGGTAGACACTTTAGACTCCTGCTACTGAGTATCAACTGGGAGCTTGTTAGGAATGTAGAGCCTCGGGCCCAACCCCAGACCTAGTGAGTTAGATTAAGGATTTTAAAAGATCTTCAGATGATTCATTAAAATTTGACAAGCACTGCTCTAAATAAAAAAGCTTTAAGTTTGTCTTGTTTGGCTTTGTTTTGCTTTTTAGTCTCAGACTCCTTTGAGAATCTGATGAAAGTAATGAGTCTTGAGCAAAAATCCTGTGCATAGTATTTCAGAATTCATGGATTCATGTCTACAAAAGTCTGCTGTAGAGGGTTTGCAGGTAGTGGAAACTAGTCCTTTATGCTTTCCATGCATTATTGCATTTAAGCCTTATAAAATGGCTATGAATAAAACAGAAACTTGAGGAGATTAAATAACTTGCCTTAGTCATAAGTAGAAAGTGGTGACACCAGGGTCAGGTTTGGACATTTTGCTGCTGGGTCCCAGCTATCACACCAGGCTGCCTAGGTAAGACTCAGCCACAGTGATTCTGATGGATATCCCAGTAGAACTTCCTCTCTCTCTGACAAGATCATTCTCTGATGGAGTGAAGAGGAAGGGCACACTGCCTAGAGAGGGAGGTTGGCCAGAAGGACTCTAGCATTGCACATAATGGTGAATGTCCCAACTATATCCCCCTCACATATCTTCTTGACATACTTCCAACCTGCACAGCCTCACATCCCACGTCAATCCATGACTTTCACCTACTTTGCTATTCCACTCTAGACCGTGGTTGACAAATAGACTTCATTTCATGTGCCAACTGATTAATTGGTGGTAGCTGCTTGGTGCTCAACAGTGAAAGAGCCAGGGCAGGGCTGTGATTAGTAATGTCGGGCCCCAGCAGCACAGGATAACACAGTAGAGGGAATGCCAGGACCACTTATTTGCCACCTGGTACATTTAATCACTGCCTGATCTCCTTGGATTTTCATTTATTTATTTAACTTGCCTATACTAAGTGTGAATTCTGCACACACAGCCAGAAGCACTCTTACCTAGCCTAAAGGAGTGATGAACTTAAAATGTCCCACAGAGTGGAGAATTATTTTAAAATATATATTCCTTAAACATTTTATTTTCAAATAAAACACTTAAGTACATATACATTAATCAATTCTGGATGTAGGACTAAGTCTTTCATAATTTGGACCTACTTTTTTGAAGCTCTCCATGGATTTTTTTCATATCACACTCAAAATGCACCACATTTTAAAGATCCTTCCAAAGTAATCTGGTAGCACTATCTTAACAGATTTTTCCCCACTTGCAACTAGCTTCTCTACATCTAATCCAAAAGCAAATTTCTTATGGAAAATTAATCTTTATAGTCTTTTTAAGGATTTGATTTAATTTCATAGAAACCACTTTATTCCCCCCTTACCAAACCACATAGTATTTAATTAAATTATATAATTATAATAACAAGTGGAATTGGTACAAAGAAATTTGGGAAGAACACAACTGATTATTGGATAGGTTGCTACTCAACTAGCTACAGAGGGCATGCATTGGTAGGTTTTACCAAGAATTGGAAAGCATTTGTTACTCTGAGAAGGCAATCAATTCATGGCCAGTTAAGAGAGTTTCCGTTGTAATACACTGACCCCTTCCTGGTAGCATTTAATTAAAGAGGACTCTCTATTAATCAGAATTTCCATATATGATGACTATAAAGGCATTAAAAATCCTGATGTGACTTTAAATTATAAAATGAAAGGAAACAAAAGATTGAAGTATGTGCAGAGAATCTTTTTTTAATTTTTTTTATTTTCATCTTTTTTAATTTTTTGATCTTTTGACATCATATTTAGCTTATGCTACTTTGTATTTTAAGAATCCTTGTAATCCAACTTTAACCATTTCTGGAATAAAAAGACACTGAAAATATAAATCAAAACAAGCCTCATTATCTCTATAGTGTTGAGATAAATTTTTCACATTTAATATCCTGAAGGATAGCTCTTTTTACTAGTATTAGGAATAAAAAATAATAGTGCTTGAGACAAGAGAGACAGAGAAGGACAGTCTAGGTCTGAAATAGCAAAGCCATGGTCATCTAGAATATAGGCTCTTTTTTTTCTGTTCTGGCAACTTACTTTGTGACTTCCATCTTCAGGTGTGCCTCATGGTCCCAAAATGGCTGCAACTCCAACTATCATGCTAGCATTCTAGGCAGGGTGAAAAGAAATAAGGGAATATCACGAAGGCCGTGCTTCCCAGTCAATTCAGCAAGCTCAGAAAAACTCTTTCAAAGCCCCACCTAGTGACTTGGCATACTTATTATTGGTGCCCTCGTCTGTAAGAAAGTCTAAAAATGTCATTTTATAGCTGAGTCAGATCTAATCATTTTGAATTCTATTACTGAGGAAGAAAGAATGGATATTGAGTAGACAATAAACAGTGTTTTCCATAAAACGTAATCTTAGCAGGACATTCCAAAAACCTGAACATTTGAGAAACATCTTACAAATATTTCCTAATCGCTCCAGATAGCAGGAAATTTACTCACATTGTTTTGCACCTATTGATCTCTTATTTTAGAAGAGTGTTCTTCAGTGTTACAACTACGCTTTAAGCACCATGTGGAATATTTATTTTATTCAGTCCCTATCTCCATTTCTACTCACACATTATTCAGTACATTGTCCCTGGGGCATCTGAAGCTCACATGGATGCTGCCAGCATGAAAAGACCTCCACTTCTACAAAGTACATATTGTGCATACTCAACTTGATAGTTGTGAGCTTTTAGAAGTCTCAATTAAACCCATCTATCAATTTTTGTCAGTCAGTTGCACTTGAAAGCACTGCATGCACTACTAGGCAGGAGCAAAAACATAGCTGACTACACACAGTGATTTGTCCCCACTTTCTTTTTGCCAGTCTTCAAGAAGGCGAACACATTTTCCAAGAGTGTGACAGGAATCTCTTCTCCAATATTTAATCCAACATTTACTACAGCATATTTAGACTCATTTGGAAATGCAATTCATCAAACATTTACTAAGCTCTGATTTTTTTAAGGGGGTAGGTCAGCCCTCAAAGATTTCACACCTAGTAAGGGAGATGAACTGTACAACACAGGTTACGGTATAAAAGAAAAGATGGTGTGGAGGTTCCTCAGAAAATTGGGAATGGAGTTACCATATGACCCAGCAATCCCTCTTCTGGGGATCTACCCAAAGAACTTGAAAACCCTAGTCCACAAAGACTTATGTACCCCAATGTTCATCACAGCGCTGTTCACAGTGGCCAAAACATGGAAACAACCAAAGTGCCCTGCGACAGATGACTGGATAAAGAAGCTGTGGTACATATACACAATGGAATATTACTCAGCTGTAAGAAAAGATGAAATACTGCCAGTTGCAACAAAATGGATGGACCTGGAGATCATCATGCTAAGTGAAATAAGCCAGACAGAAAAAAACAAAAACTGTATGACTTCACTCATATGTGGAATATAAAACTGAAAGCAACAAAGCAAAAAACAAACAAAAACCCATGGACACAATCAATAGTTTGATGTTAATTTGGGGGCAAGTGGGAAGAAGGTGGGAGAAGAGGGAGGGGGTGGGAGAGGAGGGAGGGGGAGCTAAATATAAGGTGATAGAAAAAGAACTCACACTGGGTGGTGAACTTATAATGCAACAAGTTGATGATGCACTGTAGAAGTGTACACCTGGAACCTATGTAATTCTTGCTAATAGATGTCACCCCAATAAGTCAAACAATAAAAAAAATGAATTTGAACCAAAAAAAGAAAGAAAGAAAGAAAGAGAGAGAGAGAGAGAGAGAGAGAGGGACGGAGGGAGGGAGGGAGGGAGGAAGGAAGGAAGGGAGGAAGGAAAGCCTAGAAAGATTTTGGAGGAAGGTCTATGGCTTTTTAATTTCTGCTAAGTTAGCACTTGGACAAGTCCCAACCCACAGGCCCATTTCTTTCCAGTGACTGGCCTAGACAGTCCATGTGGTTTTACCTTCTGAGAAAGACACTGGATTATATTCTCTCTTTTTTGGGCATTGGAGTCCTATTTATCAAACATTTCCAATCACAATCACTTAGGCTAGGTTTAATCAATTTCTTCTTCTACTCCCCTCATTTCTAATACTTTTCTTAGCTACCCAATTGCCTGCAATGCTCACTAGTGACAAGAACTCACTGGGACCAGCTGAAATCATTTTGGCTTCCCTGGCTGGGCCATGGCCATGGTTGCCACCTAAAATCCCAAACACTTAACAATCACTGACATCTTTTTGCACCATGGCTCACACTCCCAGATTTATAGTCTGATGGATGAAGAAACTTGATTGACCTAGAACCACTCTTTCACAGGTACCATTTCAGTATTAGGTAAGGTGCCTATACCTCCCCAACCCCACTATTGGAAGTAAACTTCCAATAGTCAGGAAACGCCCTTTCTCCCATATTCCTGGTTGTAAGAATTCTATCCTCCCAAATATAAGCAGATTGTCTGAGGTCATGCATTTGTGTTCTCACTGAATACAGTATTTTAAAAATTCTGGGTTACTCATGTACACAAATAAATAAAAAAGGCAGCATAAACTAATTAACAGATGTATATAAGGAAGAAAATACAATGGGTATATTCTGGCAGTAAGAATGCCCAGTGCTGTATATACAATTTGTTTTTCCATCTAAAACACACATTTCTATACAGAACCTATTTGAACTTCTCAACTGTTAAGGGATGTTCACCAATAGGACAGATATTATTATCCTCCTTTTAAACACGAGAAAAGTCTTAGAAAGATTAAATAACTTTCTCAAAATCTCTTAAATAATACAAAAGAACCTGAACTCAAATCCAAATGTTCTGTCCAAATCCAGTGTCTTCTACTTCATTATCTGCTCATGGTATTGCTCAGAATGTTCAGCTCATTATGGGGTAGCCCTAACTGAGGAAAAGATTTAAATCTCCATCATTTTCAGCATCAGAGCCTATTATGTGAGTTTACAAGTCCTTAACTTACTGACCTGCATTACTCTTTTAAATCTTTGATACTTTTCCCACTGAGAGATGGACTCATTCTCTTCCCCTGGAATCTGAGTTGACTTTGGTGACTTTCTTGACCAATATAATATCATAGAAGTGAAGTTCTAATTTCTATTGATAGGTCATAAGAAGCCATTTGACGTCTGTGCAGGCAGGCCTCTTAGAACTTATTCTTGGAAGCCTGCTGTTATGCTATGATGAAGCCCAAGCAACCCCATGGAGAAACTCACAAGGAGAGGAATCAGGGCTCCAGGAGACAGCCTTAGCTGAAATCACAGCCAAAAGCCATCACCAACTTGCCAGTCACATAAATGAACCATCATAGAAATGTATCATCCAGCCCGAGATAAGACAGATGAGCTCTCCCCGTGTACCCTGCCCAATTTGCAGATTTGTGGACTAAATAAATGGTTATTATTTTAAGCCACCAAGTTTTATGATGGTTTGCTTTATAGCAAATAACTGGAATCTACCTTTCCAAAATCTTCATGCTTAAAAACACCACCAAAAAGAAATGTGGTGGCATATATCAAACTGGTTATGCACTGTGAGTATTTTCATGTTTATTTCACTTAGATATTCTATTCATATAAGAAAAAGCAAATTAAGGTAGTGTCTTCTGATTTATAGAAGCAAAAAGAAAGAGACAATTAGACATGGTGTTCTAAAATGCCTTCAACCCTAAATAATAAAAATCTTATTATAAATGTGTTATATTTGGTTCAAACTTTGCAGAAAGAATTAGGCCCTCAAGCCTTTACAGTTCCATGAAGACCTTCTAAATATAAAAAAGTAAAACTAAAATTTATGCCAGTTTCTTAATGGGATTATTTAAAATTATAACAGTTAATTAACTAATTAACAACTTAATTAACTCATTACTTAATTTACTTACTTGAGTTCACTCAAATTCCCTAGATGTGATTTAATGAACTTTCTACATAATTCCTGACTAACCATGTAAATTCTATGATGTGTATTTCTTCAATTTAAATGATATTTCTTGAAATTAAGTAATTCAAGGCAGAACCATAAGCCTAGAAGTGAGTTTTCATTTTTTCTTCACTGGGAAATATTTCTGAACTTCTGGCATGTGGCAATTTTCCCATTCCATATTTTTTCTTTCAAAAAGAAAATCATATGTGCATTTGCTTGCTAAAATACATCAATGTCAGATTCAGAAATCATCAAGCCATGTTAGCCAACTTCATCATAGCTCATTAATAATTAATTGTCCTATATTTTTAAAGAATGGATCCTGAAACAAACAATAATTTAAAAATACAGGAGAAAATGTGTTGTCAAATATTTCTCTATGCTATGGATATAGTTAATTAATGAACATGTTTACACAGCAGTTATAAGTAAGTAGTCATGTTACTCAAAGTATGGCCTGTGGACTCATGCCAGTCTGAGTTGGAAAAACTTAGTTTTTCTCCTGTGTTTTTCCTTTCTTCTCACACTGCTACCAATTAACAACTTATCTGACACCAGATGTATGGGGTTTTTTCCCCACCAAGCAATTCTGTGTGACACCAGCTGGGTGTTCTACAATTTAACTCAGTTCTGACACTATTTACCTGGAGACAGCATCAGATCCCACAGGTTAATTAAGGGCTCAGTACCACAAGACTTCACTTCAGATGCCAATCACAAGTTCAAGCTATCACCTGTGCTCTGACCAACTGGCTATGAATCTGAGGTTCCCACAATCCCCTCACGGGTTTGATTAATTTGCTAGTGCAGCTCATGGAACTCAGGGAAACACCTACTTACATTTACCAGTTTATTAAAGACTATGATAAAGGATACAGATGAACAACCAGATGAGTCCTGAGAGCAGGAGCTTCTGTCCTGGTAGAGTTGGAGAGCATCACCCTCTCATATGTGGAAGTCCCCCACCTTTGAGGTGGGGAGCTTTAGGGATTTTTATGGAGGCGTCAACACATAGCCCTAATCAATCATTAACTCCAATTCCAGCCCTACTCCCCTCTCTGGAACTGAAAATTTAGCTTCTGTTATTATCCCCATTTTGAGAAATTTGAGACCATAAAGGTTTAGTATCATGTTTATGGTCACCAACCAAATAATAACAGATTGAAATTGAACCTCATCAAGCTGATACTAAAGTTCATTTCATCACTATCAGATAAACTCAAAAAGTTAACACTCAGACAAGCTAAGCTTTTCCTGCATGTATTAGGTGGAAGATAATTAAAATCTATCCCAGCTACCCAAATATTATGAAGCCCATTCTTTAAGAAGGTCTGAGGTTTTATGATTTTTTTTTTCATTTGAAAGATGAGGTTAACGTGAACTAATAGGAATATGGTATTTTTGTTAGTAAAGAGCTAAGGATATTTTTATGTCTGTGAATTCTTGAATATTTGTGCTTTGCAAAAAGACCAGCGCAGGCTATTGAAACAAACATGTTCTTGTCAATGCAATAAAGCAAATATGTTACTGCCCATCCAGAGATAAATAATGAATTATAGTGGCAAATCTACATTTGAAGGTCTGGGAGTAAAAGGTGAAAAGCAAAAATTATAAAGTGTTATTTATTTGCCTAGTTGGAAAGGAGAAGCTAATGCAACAGAATCAAACTACCACATAGCACTGATTACTAATAGCACTGTCATTCCTTAGAAATGTGGGCAGTTTGAGGGCACTAGTTTTATTTTGGAAAAGATCCTAATTTAATTGTTCTCTTAACAAAATACAACTATCTAGTTGCTGTCATAGATGGGGGGGGGGGGTAACTTTAATTCAAATAGTTCATGTGATTAAGAAAGAAATTCTAAAAGTGGCACTGCTTTCCTTTGCACACCCACTTCAGGAACTTCCAGACAGAAATATTCTCCAATGCCAGCCTCACCCTCCCCAAGAAACTCGAGGAAGAGCTGTATTCATTCTCTCATATCTGCTTCCTAGGCCTAAATAGAAATATCTAATTATACTGGAGGGTCATACGCCAGTGTCTTTCCTTGCCAATCACTAAGGAACATCATCCCATCATCAATGTTCTGACTAATGTTCAGGTTCTCAGGCTAGGTCATAACAACAGCCTGATCCACTCAAATGGTAGCAGAAACAATACAGAAAAAAAATAATATAGAAAAAATAGGGAGGGCTGGATGGCATATGTTTTAGTTATGTTTTCAGTGTAACAACCCATCCCAAAACGTAATGCCTTAAAAACAATGGATTATGATGGCTCATGTCCCTGTGGATTGACTGAGCTCAGCTGGGAGGTTATTGAATAGGGCCTGTCATGCCGTTGCAGTCAGATGGCACCAGGGCTGGAGTTATCCAAAAGCTCAGCTGGGCTGGATTTCCAGACGGTTTCTTCACGTACCATGTCTGTTACCTGAGCTGGAATGGTTGGGATTGCTATGGGCTGAACAGGCATCTTTCCCCATGTGGTTCTTCATGTGGTTAACTTGGGGTTTTTCACAAAGCCATAGTCTCCGAGGGTTGGACTCCTTACATGTCAGCTGGCATTCCCCGCCCCGTCCCCAGCCCCCAGAGGGAGTGTTTTAAGAAGGCAAAAAAAAGTGTCATGGCTAGCTCAAATGTCACAAAGCATCATTTCTGCCAGTGTTACTAGTTTTCTTAGGGCCTACCTACTTACAACTTGGGAGGAGACTCCACAGGGTTGTGAATACCAGGCCTGGCCCAGTGAGACAGGGAAAGGAGGGGCATCTTTGGAGAATAGCAAAGAAAGGTGATTTTAAAAAGTAAAAAGATCCTTTAGAGTTTGAATTTCTCAAAGGAGAAATTCAAATTTTAGCTATATTATTGGTTTTATAGGATATCAAACAGGAAATTACCAGATAGCTGGGATCACATCTAGCAATTACAACATTGTTCCTACAGAAAATTACACTTCAACTTCCATAAGTGGTTCCAAAATAGACTATTTCAAACATGATCAATTTATGAGGGACTGGGAGTCTGCTGATCTTAAACACACCTGGCCAAATCACGCATACCTTGATAGCAATATTTTTCTGTCTTCTCATGATCCAGCTGTCATTTTGATCAGATTACTTTAGAATTATGAAGAAAAGAATATAAAAACTGAATCTTTTGAGTTCTATGAATTCTAGATCATTTAAATCA